>JAAAWM010011731.1:0-87500 GCA_036873465.1 Thinopyrum obtusiflorum | reverse complement strand
GAAGTTTTGGCAAGTGTTCGACGTGGTGTGCGTAGATGACAATGGGGACCCACATGTCAATAATGGCAGAGGCAAAAAATTTGGAGATATTTTCCCTGCATCGGGTGGAATCGAACCCAGGCGGAACAGCTGTCGGGTAGTGTCACTTGGCCACTGGGCTAGTTCGGTACTTTCGTTACAAATAAGGCACTGCCTCAGGTGGTCCTTTCACCTCCTGCGCCTTTGTGCGCTCACCACGGCGCTGCTGTCTGCCGTTGTGAACATGCTAAACAAACAAGAGGAATCTGGACCCCCCCCCCCCCCCCCCCCCCCCCCCCCCCCCCCCCCCCCCCCCCCCCCCCCCCCCCCCCCCCCCCCCCCCCCCCCCCCCCCCCCCCCCCCCCCCCCCCCCCCCCCCCCCCCCCCCCCCCCCCCCCCCCCCCCCCCCCCCCCCCCCCCCCCCCCCCCCCCCCCCCCCCCCCCCCCCCCCCCCCCCCCCCCCCCCCCCTGGCGGGTAGTATCATTTATTATCACTGGGGCAGCAAGTATCCGCTGGGTTTTGGGCTGCCCCGTCTAGGCTTTCTTTTTTAACATGTGCAGCCCACGACATGCCGGTTTGTATTTTTTTGAGGGCCGTCAGGTATCGACCGGCCTATGGACATCCCATCCGAGGTTTTCTTTTTCCTGAAACATCGGCAGCCCAATTTATGTATTTTTTTGAAGAAAACGCAGAGGTTTGTTCTATTTTTCTATATAAGAATAGGAACGCCTGGTCCAACTTATGTTTCCCTTCTAACTATATTATATATATTTAAATTATTTTATATGTTATTATATATTATTGTTATTGTCATCATATATTTAACAGATACTTACATGTGTAAGAAAACAATATCCCACATCTTATTAACTTATAAAAATAATTTCTTAACAATAAAATACTGGATTTTTTTGGCAACAAAAATCCTGGTGATTGTGTACAAAAGCTTGGTAAGATTTAAGGACCAATGTAATAATAAATCACTTATTATTTAAATATATTTATAACAAAATGCTCAGCCCAACCCAACATTATAATTAGAATCAGCCCAGCAAAATCGTGTATTTCGGGAAAGTGCAAATGGCCTGTAGTTTTTTAGGAGAAAAATAAATGGGCCGCATGGACGCTACATTATTTCTTCACCCAGCCCAGCAAATGGATTGTAATTCTAAAAAAAAGAGATCAAATTGACTGTAAATTCTGAAAAAAAAAATGGGTTGAATACGTGCCACATTTTTGGAGGCTGAAATGTGGGCCAATAGGTCGAAGCCAACACAAGTTGTTGTCAACTTAGTCAACAAATGATTCTGACATCGTTAGCCATTGGATTTACACCCAACGACCGGCATCCATCTTCAATCTCTCGTCTTCTTCCTCCAGTGCCGCCGAGACCACCTGCTCCCGCCTCCTGCTGCTAGCAGCTCTGCTTAGCATTCTGCGCTGTGAAGCGCTACCCCACCGTTGACCAGGCCATCCCTCCACCCCTCCACACCTCCTGTTCTTCTCCATCGACTGACAAACCACACCGCACCAGAACCAGTTAACCCTCATACACCTCTCCGTCTGCGACTCTACTCCCGCGTCTTCCCATCTCCGGCTCGTTGCTGTCCGGGGCCTCACCGTCGTCCACCACCTTGGATGCGCTCGGCGCGGAGTAGTCAACGAACGACATTGATCGGAAGTAGACTGTGCGTGGAGAGGCTGACAGCTGGGTGCATGGCCGCATGCAAGGAAATGCCTCCTTATTACGCGCAAAATAATGATTTCTCCACCTGACAGCTAGGACCCACCGGAAGGGCCTCTGTATTTCGTGAAAAAACGTTCCCCCCGCTGACAGGTCGGACCCACCAGCTATATCTTCGCACGCAGGGAAGTGCCTCCTTATTACGCACAAAAAAATGAATACCCCCTGCTAGCTGGGACCCACCATAGTGGGAGGCTGACTTGTGGGACTACTAAGTTGACGGGGACGGAGGGCTTTGTCAACTTAGTCAATATGAATGATTCTAGCTCCAGTGACCGTACGATGTCCATCCAACAGTCGTAGTGCTTCTTCAACCTCTGGCCTTGTTGCTCCAGCCGGCCAAACAAGCGCCGGTCGTGCCGCGTGCTCCTGCTTCCCGTGGCCGGCTGTGATGCTGTGGAGGCTTCACCGCCCCCTACTAATCCCACCGCTGGCCAGGCCCTGCAGCGATGGCAGCCTCACCACTACTAGGAAAAGGGCTATAGATGATTTGAACACTAATGGCGCACCAGACATGTGGTGCGCCATTACTATATACTAATGGCGCACCATGTGTTGGTGCGCCATTAGTGTCCAAATACTAATGGCGCACCACATACACGGTGCGCCATTAGTAATAATTTTTTTTTCATTTTTTTTTTCAAAACTACTAATGGCGCACCAGTGGATAGTGCGCCATTAGTAGTTAAACTACTAATGGCGCACCACATCCACGGTGCGCCACTAGTAATTTTTTTCCAATTTTTTTTAATATTTTTTTTTCAAAATTTTTTATTTATTTTTCCAAAACTACTAATGGCGCACCAGTGGATAGTGCGCCATTAGTAGTTAAACTAATAATGGCGCACCACATCCAGGGTGCGCCACTAGTAATTTTTTTCCAATTTTTTTTAATATTTTTTTAATTTTGTTTTTCAAAACTAGTAATGGCGCACCGTGGGAGTGGTGCGCCATTACTAGTTGAACTAGTAATGGCGCACCACTCCCACGGTGCGCCATTAATAACCCCTCCCCGCAAATCGCCCAGCCAATCAGATTGCATCTCGCGGATCGCCCTCCTCCTCCCCGCAGATTCCTTCTAGAAGGGTAGATCGACGGTCCTTGTTCGCCGCTAGGGTTAGATGGACGGTCCTTGTTCAGCGCTAGGGTTAGCGGGGTTTGGGAGGGGTTTGGAGCAGTCAAACATAGGTTTGACCAGATTTCAAATAAGCATAATAAATTAAATAAAAATCAGAATAATGAAAAACCTGCGCACATAGTCTTTTTATGTCATATACTAACGATTTAAGTTGATAAACAAGGTTTACATACATTTAAACGAAAAGTTAATGTG
Source organism: Thinopyrum obtusiflorum (assembly GCA_036873465.1). Classification (NCBI taxonomy): domain Eukaryota; kingdom Viridiplantae; phylum Streptophyta; class Magnoliopsida; order Poales; family Poaceae; genus Thinopyrum; species Thinopyrum obtusiflorum. The sequence continues at coordinate 84,404 of JAAAWM010011731.1, read as the reverse complement.
TCTTGTGTGATATCTCAAGTATCTCAAACTCTATTGTATGAAGCGAAGAGAAGTGTTTTGGGGAAATGAACATGAAAATTTCAAAAAACTCACCACAGCTTCATTTTGGAGTGACTAAGAAGGATCCAGGCTTAGTTTTTCATTTTGATGTTTTAGACTTGTTTAAATCTTGGTCAAAGTCAAGTTTGACCAGAATTCAAATGAGCAAAACAAATTAAAAAAATCAAAAAATGTAAAAACCAGCGCACATAGTCTGTATATATAGAATATATGCGTAGGAAAGTTATTTGGTTGATTTAGACAAGGCCCAAAAATTCCACCGAATGCACCCCCCCCCCCCCCCCCCCCCCCCCCCCCGTGGACCGCCTTTTCAGTTTAAAAAATTAAAAGAAAATGATGGAAATGTCAAAAAAATAAAAGAAAATAAGTTTCCCATGTGATATGTGGTCTACTTGTTGGGAAAATTTACAAATATGAATTTTGACTTTATTTGCAAAATATCTCTGGAAATTTGTAAAATGGGCATAACTTTTGCATACGAACTCGGATTAAAAAGTTTTTTATATGAAATTTGTAAAATGGGAACCCCGTTAAACATTTTCAAAATCCCCAAAAACCTAACAGAAAAAAAGTTACGGGGCTTTCAAGATCTAGTGGCAAAAAAATTCAAAAAATTTCAAACTTACTAGTGGCGCACCGTTTGCTAGGTGCGCCACTAGTAACAGAAAAAAAAAATTGGTTTCGAAATGTTTTTTTTGAAAAATTTTTTTTGGATTTTTTTTTCAAAAAATGATACGTAATATGACCGGGAAGTTTGAAATATTTTTGAATTTTTCATCATAGTCCTGAGCATGAACAAAGTCCTACACATCAACAAGGTATAATAGGATTGATATGATAGATATATCAACAAGTGCCTGTTAAGTGAGGTGGTGCTGGGGTTGGATAGAACTGCGAAGTTAAGCGTGCTCGGGCTGGAGTAGTGTGAGGATGGGTGACCTTCCGAGAAGTTTGACCACTTAGTGCTATTTGACTTGAGATTAAGCATATTGACCCGAGATTAAGCCATAGTGACCCGAGATTAAGAAAAAAAGGGAAAAAAATTGGAAAGAAAAATTCTGGAAAATTTTTTTTTTTTGAAAAAAATTTTGAAAAAAATTTGTTACTAATGGCGCACTACTATGTGGTGCGCCATTAGTATCCCAGATACTAATGGCGCACCGTGGGCTATACTAATGGCGCACTCCCTGGTGCGCCATTAGTATCTGATATACTAATGGCGCACCACAGGTGCGCCATTAGTAAAAAATTCTAATGGCGTGGTGCTAGTGGCGCACCTGTAGTGCGCCATTAGTAGGCAAAACAGGTGCGCCACTAGTAGGCCTTTTCCTAGTAGTGCACACCGCAGCCGAACCAGTGAACCCTCGTACTCCTCTCCGTGTGGGCATCCACTGCCGTGTCTTCCCCGGCTCCGCGTCGTTCCCTTCCTAGGCCCCGCCGTCATTCACCGCCTTGGTGCTCTCGGCGCGGCGTGGTCAATGTCATCAACGAATGACTTCCATCGGAAGCGTACTGTACGTTGAGAGGCTGACGGCTGGGTCCACGGCCGCAGCAAGGAAGTGTCTCCTTATTACGCGGAAAATAATGATTCCTCCACCTGATAGCAGGGACCCACCGGACGGGCCACCGTATTTCACGAAAAAAATGTTTCCCCCCTAACTGTTGGGACGCACCAGCTACATCTTCGCACGCAAGGAAGTTCCTGACAGTCGGGACCCACCCGATCGAAGCGTACGTAGCATTGTCATTCTGGTCGCGAACGTGTACGTACATACTAGTCGATCGGTCTGTCTGCAGGCTGCAGCGATGAATCATGGCCATGTAAGGAAGGGCACGTGTGGTAGTAGAGGCGCGCACGTGTGGTAGTAGAGGCGCGCACGTAGCATGTACACGTACGTACAGCGACCAGGGTGCAAGAAAGTAAATACGGCCACGTACGTACATACGGGCGGGGTATCGAACGCCTACTCGTGCATACGTACGGCCAGGGCTCATGTACATGGGTGTGGCTGGGTCAGAACGGAGAAACTGCATCGTTGTCGTGTTCATGGGGAGGCAACAGAATGCGTCGTGTTCATCGGGAGGCAACGAAACGCGTGCTGTTCATCGGGAGACAACTGGCTTGGACGGAACAGCCGATGGAAACGAGGCCTGGCGTACCGCAGAACGGAGGAAGCGACCTTGTGTTCGACCGGCCACGGTGGAAACGGGACCCTGTTCATCGGGAGGGGTCTGGCGTACCGCAAGAGGGAGGAAACGGACCCCCTACGGTTGAAACGGGGTCCTGTTGATCGGGAGGGGTGTGGCGTACCGCAAAACAGAGGAAACGGACTTCTGTTGGAGCGCTACGGTCGAAACGGGGGTCCTGTTCATCGGGAGGGGTGTGGCGTACCGCAAAACGGGACTCCACGGGATACTGTTCATCTCCACCGTCGACTGCCTCCGTGGGCTACTGATCATCCACCGTTGACTGCCTCCACGGGCTCCTGTTCATCCACCGTCGACCTCGTCCAGCCTCCACCTGCGACTGTTCATCCACGGGCTCCTGTTCATCCAGCCTCCACCGCGCGCTCCTCCACCGACTACTATTCAACCAGCCCTCTCCACGGGGTCCTGTTCAACCACCCCTCCACGGGCTACTGTTCATCCAGCCCTCCATCGGCTACTGTTCAACCAGCCCTCCACCGGCTACTGTTCAACCAGCCCTCCATGGGGTCCTGTTCATCTAGCCCTCCACGGGGTCCTGTTCATCCACCGGCTCGATCGATCGGGGTCCTGTTCATCCAGCGGCAATGGCCTCTACTACCACGGGGTCCTGTTCATCCAACCCCCACCGGGAACTGTTCATCCAAACCCCCCAACAACACTCACTATTCATCAAGGGAAGGAGGCAGCAGTGTTCGATCGGCTTCAGTTAGCAGCAGTAGCGAAGGAATCACTCGGGTTCAGTTAACAGCAGGGGATCGATCGATCGCTCGGGTTCAGTAACGCGTAGCCTACAGTGCAATCGCTCGGGTTCAGTTAGAGCACAACGCCTCTCACACACATGCGTACGTACGAGAGAAACGCGCATCGCTCGACCCCCGACCACCCACCGTAACCAGGAACTCCCCCGATATTTTCCTCGCCCTCGCTTCTACCATGGTTTTCTCTGTATTGGACGGCCCAAAGAATGTCATGCAGCTACGTCTCTGGCCCGCCCAGGACGAAAAGCCCATTTTCTGTCATGATTTTTTGTCATAGAAGTAGCAGCCCACCACATCTATGATGATACTGGGTTTTGTCACAATTATCGTCATAGAAGTGTCATAAGCATGACAGAATTTTTTTTCGTTCGGCCCAAAATGTCACGGATGTGTCTTTTTTTGTAGTGATATGTGACGAATAAAAATATAGTTCCAATTAAAATACCGATGGTCGTTAGAAGAAAGAGGGGATGCCTTCTGGGGCATCCCCAATCTTAGTTGCTTGTTTCACTTTGGATAATAACTTGGGGTGCCATGGGGCATCCCCAAGCTTAAGGTCTTCTTACTCCTTATTCCTTCATCCATCGTGATCTCACCCAAAACTTGAAAACTTCAATCACACAAAACTCAACAAAAACCTTCGTGAGATCCGCTAGTATAAAAAGCAAATCACTACTCTAAGTACTGTTGCAAACCCATTAATATTTTATTTTTGTATTAAATCTACTATATTCTAACTTTACCATGGCTTATACCTCCCGATACAAACCATAGAATCATCAAAATTAGCACACAACGCAAAGAAAATAGAATGTGTTAAAAACATAACAGTCTGTAGAAATCTGAAAACTTCGTATACTTCTATAGCTCAAAAAATTCTGAACAATTAGGACAACGTAGGCAATTTGTATATCAATCTTGTGTAAAAAATTCAGAATTTTTTGTCGCTTCTGTGAATTTAAACAATTATTTTACTGGACGCAAAAGTTTCTATTTTTCAACAAGATCAAATCAACTATCACCAAACAATTATTTTACTGGACGCAAAAGTTTCTATTTAAACAATTATTTTACTTGGCACAAGCACTAATTAAAACATAAAAAACACAATCATAACAGTAGCATAATTGTGTAAACACTCAAGGACAGAAAGAAAAAGGCAAAATGAAATTTATTCATTGGGTTGCCTCCCAACAAGCGCTATCATTTTACGCCCCTAGCTAGGCATAACGCATAAATTCAAGTGTTATCATCTTTAGTTTTGTAACTTTTGTATGGTCCTTTTCAAACCCGGGATGTTCTTTACGCTTCCCAAGATTTTCCGAAAAAGATACCATCTTGAGATCTAAAATATCCGAACGCTTATTACAAAGAGTACTCAAAGTAGTCATGCGATTGAGGTTTCCACTGATATGTTCAAGCGGTTCATTATATTTTTGTAGCTCAACCAAATATTTATGTAAATCAAATGACAAAGGAGGAGGATTCATGCTAGCCATAACAACAAAGCAAGCAAGATTGCAAAAAAAAAAAACAGACCTGACTAAAAAAAGGCAAACGAAAAAGAGGGCAAATAAAACAACAAATTTTCGTGAAGTGGGGGAGATGAAAATGAGAGGCAAATGGCAAATAATGTAAATCGCAAGGAGATGAGATTTGTGATTAGGAACCTGATAGATGTTGGTGATGTCTCCCCGGCAACAGCGCCGGAAATTCCTTTTGATGTCGCTTGAACTACGTCGGTATTTCCCCAAAGAGGAAGGGATGATGTAGCACAACTACGATAGGTATTTCCCTCAATTATGAAACCAAGGTATCAATCTAGTAGGAGAACCAAGCAACACTATGTAAACGGTACCTGCACACAAAGGACAAATACTTGCAACCCGACACGTATAAGGTGTTGTCAATCCCTTCTTCGGGTAAAGGCGCAAGAAATTGTCAAGTTGATGGGATAAATTTGTGATAGATTGGATAAATAGATCTCGATAAAATGCGAAATAAAATAAGTAACAAAAAATTGTAGCAAGGTATTTTTGGGTTTCTGGAATAGTAGATCTGAAAATAAAAGTGGAAAATAATAGATCGGAAAGCAAATATGATAAAGAATAGACCCGGGGGCCGTAGATTTCACTAGTGGCTTCTCTCAAGAAATAGCACACGGTGGGTAAACAAATTAATGTTGGGCAATTGATAGAACCTCAGATAATTATGACAATATCGAGGCAATGATTAATATATATGCATCACATCCAAGATTAGTAGTCCGACTCCGGCCTGCATCTACTACTATTACTCCGCACATCAACCGCTATCCAGCATGCATCTAGTGTATTAATTCATGGAGAAACAGAGTAATGCAATAGGAACGATGACATGATGTAGACGAGATATATTCATGTAGGAATAGCCCCCATCTTGTTTCTCTTAATAGCAACGATACATGCGTGTCTTGCTGCCCCTTCTGTCACTCGAAAAGAACAACACACGATCGAACCCATCACAAAGCACCACTTCCCATGGCAAGAAAAATCAATCTAGTTGGCCTAACTAAACCAAAGATTCGAACAAGAAATATGAGGCTATAAATAATCATGCATATAAGAGATCAAAGAAGACTCAAATAACTTTCATGGATAAATAGATCTGATCATAAACTCAAAGTTCATCGGATCCCAACAAACACACCGCAAAGAGTTACATCAAATAGATCTCCAAGAGACCATTGTATTGAGAATCAAAAGAGAGAGAGGAAGCCATATAGCTACTGCCTACGGACCAGTAGGTCTATGATGAACTACTCATGCATCATCGGAGAGGCGCCAATGAGGATGATGAACCCCTCCGTGATGGTGTTTAGATTGGATCTCGTGGTTCTAGAACTTGCGGCGGCTGGAATTGAGTTTTGTCGAATATCCTAGGGTTTCTGGAATATTTGGGGATTTATAGGGCGAAGAGGCAGTGCAGGAGGCCACCGAGGGGGCACAACCCCCAGGGAACGCCTGGGCATGCCCTGGTGGGTTGTGCCCACCTCGGGCCTCCCCTCTGGTACTTGTTTGGGCCATCCTGGGTCTTCTGGTCCATAAAAATTCTCCAAAAAGTTTCGCTGCGTTTGGACTCTGTTTGGTATGGGTTTCTTGCGAAGTAAAAAACAAGCAAAAAATAGCAACTGGCACTGGGCACTATGTCAATAGGTTAGTCCCAAAAATTATACAAAGTTGCTATAAAATGATAGTAAAACATCCAAAAATGGTAATATAACAGCATGGAACAAGCAAAAATTATAGATACGTTGGAGACGTATCATACGACCACGTTGATGGAGACTTCAACCCACGAAGGGCAACGGCTGCGCGAGTCCACGGAGGGCTCCAGCCACGAAGGGTCCACGAAGAAGCAACCTTGTCTATCCCACCATGGCCATCTCCCACGAAGTACTTGCTTTACTTGGGTAGATCTTCATGAAGTAGGCGATCTCCTTGCCCTTACAAACTTCTTGGTTCAACTCCACATCTTGACGGAGGCTCCCAAGCGACACCTAACCAATCCAGGAGACACCACTCTCCAAAAGGTAATAGATGGTTTGTTGATGATTGAGGGAGTCCTGGACTAAGGGGTCCTCGGGCGTCCGACCTGTTAGCCATGGGCCGGACTGATGGGCTGTGAAGACATAAAGATCGAAGACTTTACCCGTGTCCGGATGGGACTCTCCTTGGCGTGGAAGGCAAGCTTGGCGATCAAACATGTAGATTCCCTTCTTTGTAACCGACCCTGTGTAACCCTAGATCCTCCCGTTGTCTATATAAACAGGAGGACTTAGTCCGGAGGGGAGAGATTCATGACCATAGTCATACAGGCTAGGCTTTTAGGGTTTAGCCATTACGATCTCGTGGTAGATCAACTCTTGTAATACTCATATTCATCAAGATCAATCAAGCAGGAAGTAGGGTATTACCTCCATAGAGAGGGCCCGAACCTGGGTAAACATCGTGCCCCCTGTCTCCTGTTACCATCGACCTTAGACGCACAGTTCGGGACCCCCTAGCCGAGATCCGCCGGTTTTGACACCTACATTGGTGCTTTCATTGAGAGTTCCACTGTGCCGTCCCCAAAAAGTTTGATGGCCCCTCCAATCATCAACAATGACACTGTCCAAGGAGAAACTTTCCTTCCCGGACAGATCTTCGTGTTCGGCGGCTTCACACTGCGGGCCAACTCGTTTGGCCATCTGGAGCAGATCGATAGCTACGCCCCTGGCCATCAGGTCAGATTTGGGAGCTTGAACTACGTCGCGGACATCCGTGGAGATTTGATCTTCGCCGGATTCGAGACCGCGGCGACCACTCCTGGTCACCTCGATGAACATGACCTAAATCTGTCATCGGACCGCATCCAGGAGATAGCTCCTGCAACTGCTCTGGCCTTAGATCCGGAGCATACTGCGCCATCCAAGGACCGGAGGCTCAACCCCACCACGGAGGCCACAGATTCCCCGGCATTGGAGCCGCACATGGACTTAACCTCACACGATATCTGTGTCACCGGAACTCCGGACTCATCTCTGGTTATAAGTTCCGAACCATGTGAGTCCGCGGACGTCGAACTTGATCGCTTATCAATCTTCGAGTTCCGCGCCGCAGACATCTTCCAGCACTCGCCCTTGGGCGATATGCTAAACTCATTAAAGAACCTGTCCTTGGCGGGGGACCCACAGCCGAACTATGTCCGGTTCAAACTAGGGGCTGACGATGGAGAATTTTGCTTCCCACCCGCCACCCACTTCATAGCCACGGTCGAGGATTTAACTGACACGCTTGATTACGGCTCCGAAGAGATTGACGGTATGGACGACGATGCTGATGAGGAGCAAAACCGAAATCCGCCATTTACTGGACACTGGACCGCCACTTCTTCGTACGATGTGTACATGGTGGATACACCCAAAACAACCAACGGCAATGACAAAGAAAATCCAGTCAAGAATAAACCTCCTGAGACACAGCAAAAATGCCGGCGTCCTCGGCGCCGCTCTAAGTCACGTCGTTCAAAAGACAGCAATGCTGGCACCGAAGAAAATAATACTCCGAATGATGCCGAAAACAATGAAGACCTTGCTGAGGTAACATCCGAACAGGAGGAGCAAGAAAACGGGCAAGCTAGCCCCGACGAACAGGCCAGGCCCAATGACTCGGAGGACGGTAGTTATCGTCCGCTCTCCGAGGATGAGGAAAGCCTCGGCAACGAAGATTTCATCGTGCCTGAGGAACCTCTCGAGCAGGAGCGCTTCAAGCACCAGCTAATAGCCACCCCAAGGAGCCTAAAAAAGAAGCAGCAGCAGCTTCAAGCTGACCAAGATCTGCTCGTCGACAGGTGGACTGATGTTCTGGCAGCCGAAGAATAAGGCCTCAGATGCCCAGTGAAGAGTTACCCGAAGCGAAGGTTGCTACCTCAGTTCGATGAAGAGGCGCCGGAGCCCATACCTCCCTCGTGTAATGCGGTCGATCGACCACTACGCGGTCGGGACAGTGTGACGGACCGACCACCACGTGGTCGGGGTAGAGCGGCAATTCAGGCCGAACAGCAGCCTGCCCCACCACCACGTAAAAATAGAGACAAAATAGTTCGGGGTCATACATACGACCTCTGGCAGACCCTGGATAGTAGAGCAGGATATACCCGATCGATTTATGGATCGCGAGGACGTTCCTGGACACGTGATGATGGCTACCTATTCGGACGTGACAAACCTAGTCACGCCCAAGCCGACAACCGCAGACGGACTCCATTGGAGCTACGTCGCGATGCGGCCAGGTATAGAGGCGCCGTACACCCTCTTTGCTTCACTGATGAAGTAATGGATCATGAATTCCCCAAAGGGTTTAAACCCGTGAATGTTGAATCATACGACGGGACAACTGATCCTGCGGTATGGATTGAGGACTTTATCCTCCACATCCACATGGCCCGCGGAGATGACCTCCACGCTATCAAATACCTCCCACTAAAGCTCAAAGGACCAGCTCGGCACTGGTTAAACAGCCTGCCTGAAAATTCTATCGGCAGCTGGGAGGACTTGGAAGAAGCCTTTCTCGACAACTTCCAAGGTACATATGTCCGGCCACTAGACGCCGATGACTTAAGCCACATAGTTCAACAACCTGGAGAGTCAGCCAGGAAATTCTGGACTAGGTTCCTAACCAAAAAGAACCAGATCGTCGACTGTCCGGATGCCGAAGCCCTAGCGGCCTTTAAACATAGCATCCGCGGCGAATGGCTCGCCCACCACCTCGTCCAAGAAAAGCCAAAATCTATGGCAGCCCTCACGGCACTCATGACCCGCTTTTGCGCAGGTGAGGATAGTTGGCTGGCTCGTAGTAAAAACACAGCCAGCGAGGCAGGCCCGTCCGAGGTCAAAAACAGCAACAGCAAGCTCCGACGTAACAGACACAAACGCCAAAGCAATGGTGATAATACCGACGACACTACAGTCAACGCTGGATTCAGCGGCTCCAAGTCCAGCTAGCGGAAGAAACCGTACAAAAGAAACAATCAGGGACCATTCAGCCTGGACCGCATACTCGATCGCCCGTGCCAGATACATGGCACCCCAGACAAACCAGCCAATCATACCAACAGAGATTGTTGGGTTTTTAAACAGACCGGCAAATTAAATGCCGAGAACAGGGAAAAGGGATCACAAAGCGAGGACAACGACGAGGAGCCCCGGCAATCGAACACAGGAGGACAGAAGAAGTTTCTCCCTCAAGTCAAAACAGTAAGCATTATATATGCTACACACATCCCCAAAAGGGAGCGCAAGCGTGCACTAAGGGACGTCTACGCGATAGAGCCAGTCGCCCCAAAATTCAATCCATGGTCGTCATTCCCGATCACCTTTGATCGTCGGGATCATCCGACTAGTATCCGTCATGGCAGTTCAGCCGCACTAGTCCTCGACCCAATCATTGATGGATTTCACCTGAGGCGCGTCCTTATGGACGGAGGTAGCAGCCTCAATCTGCTCTATCAGGATACAGTGCAAAAAATGGGCATTAATCCATCACGGATCAAGCCCACAAAGACTACCTTCAAAGGAGTTATACTAGGTGTAGAGGCCCGTTGTACGGTCTCAATCACGCTAGAGGTTGTCTTCGGATCTCCAGACAATTTTTGAAGCGAGGAGTTAATCTTCGACATCGTCCCCTTTCGCAGCGGCTATCACGCACTGCTCGGACGAACTACATTCGCTCGATTCAATGTAGTACCACACTATGCTTATCTCAAGCTTAAGATGCCCGGTCCACGCGGCGTCATAACGGTCAATGGAAGCACGGAACGCTCCCTCCGTACATAAAGCACACAGCTGCCTTAGCAGCAGAAGTACAGAGCGGCCTTCTCAAGCAGAACCTGAATTCGGCTGCGAAGCCCACGGACACCGTTAAGAGGGTCTGAACTACCCTGCAGCAGGACAGCTCGGCTCGTCAGGAGCTCGACTAGCAATCCGGCCTCCGTCTCAGTCCCGATCAAGTGGTGGCATTCATGTCGCGCGTACATAACTATGCACTCAAAATTCCATGGGCATCGACGGAGGCATAGCTAGCTTGTGATCCACAGTACGGCTCAACCGGCACCGGATACACACATACTTTCACTTTTCCTTTTTCCCTTTTTCAGGTCTCAATCCCGCAAGCCCCATCTGATGGCCTGATCATCGGTCCTCTTGAAGGACAAACACACCAAGATGGCAAGAAACACAGACATATGGGGGACTTTCTAGGTGGTTTCATTAACGATCACTCTACCTATTTTTTAGGACCCACATGCAGCTCTCCCTTTGTTTTGGCATGTTAAATAGCCTGTTGCTCATCGCACTACTTGTATCAAATGCGCCTTGACGTATTAATCAAATTACAAATGGAAATAGTTCGCGGCCCGAGCTTTAGGGCCCTAGCTTATTATCTTTGCACCCTCTCTGTTTTCCTTTTTTTTCTTTCCCTCCTGTGGGTAACCTTATCAAATAGCACCCGTACACTTTGGTACGTTTCATATTTGCCAGGGGCTTCATAGCACCCCGCACTATGGCAACAAAAGTCCGAACACTTTTTATAGTATAGTTCTGCACCCTGAATTTAGCACTATATGCATTGGCTCTGAATCATGTCTTTGGTCAATAGTTGGGTTGCCCGGCTCCTATGCTTGCTACCTTACGTTCCGCTATATCGGCTAAGGTAGTAAAGGGTGAACTACTGCGATTGTGCCTTGGCTTATCCAAATGAGCACCTCAGTAGAGAAAGCCGAAAATTGACTGTCATGATGCAGCGAGAGCCGGTCAGCTCTTCGGAGGATGCAAATCATTGGAGATTTCTTCCGCATTACGCGAAGGATCGGTACTTCCCGATCAGGCGCTTATAGCACTCTAGTTCGGATACTAGGGGCTGCGCCAACATTTTTATTGTCAAACTCCTATGGCTAAGTGAGGGCGTTAAAGCCGCATAGTCTGATTGCCTGGTTCGTTGCGCTAAACAACTCCTTCAAGGACAATATAATTGGATCAAGAGTGTTTAGATTCCATCCCGAACACCTCCGTACTACCTACGTGGGGGCAGAAGCCGACGACTGGCCAACCCTCAGATTTCATACAACATGGCCGCACAGGAGGTAAATTTTTTAACATAACAAACATTATATTACAAACTCACTTTGTTTTATCATACAAGATAGAGGCAACTTGAAGGCATTCATTCAAAGATAATGTCTTGCGAACACTGTGTCGCTACAATACGAGACCCCTCCAGGACGTCTCCAAAATACCGCTCGGGTGTGCGGTGCTCCTTGCCCTCGGGTAGCCCCTCGGTCACAATCTTGATGGCGTCCATCTTCGCCCACCAGACCTTGACGCGGGCAAAGGCCATACGCGCGCCCTCGATGCAGACGGATCGCTTGACGGTGTCTAGCCGAGGACAGGCATCCACCAGCCGCTTCACGAGGCTGAAGTAACTGCTGGGTATAGCTTCGGCTGGCCACAGCCGGATTATTAAATCCTTCATCGCCAGTTCGGCCACCCTGTGCAGCTCGACCAGCTATTTTAGCTGATCGCTGAAGGGCACCGGATGTTCTGGCACAAGATATTGCGACCAGAACAGCTTCTCCGTGGAGCTCCCTTCTTCGGCTCGGAAGAACTCCGCGGCGTCGGACACACTACGTGGCAGATCAGCAAAAGCCCCTGGAGAACTCCGAATCCGGGTTAGTAAAAGATACTTCCTCTTCACATATTTGCTTTGCATACTAAATGCCTTACCCGCCGCGATCTTCCTGGCCTCCTAGATCTCCTGGAGGGCACCCTGGGCCTCATTCCGGGCCGTCTCCACGCTCTGACGAGCCTTGGCGAGTTCGGTCTCTTGAGCCGACACATCGCGCTCCAAGGTCTCGCACTTCCTCACCGCATCCTGGAGCTCTTGCTGGACCTCGTTGACCCGGGCCTTGAGCTTCTTACGGGCGGCCTGCTCCTTGACAGCCTTCCCCTCGGCTTTCGCCAGGGCCTTTTTTAGGGCCTCGACCTCGGTCGTCGCTCCTATACATATCATGACACTTCGGTCAATATATATCATTTTACTCTTTTCGAATATATAATGGGTTATTACATACCTTGATTCTCCTGGAGCTTCCTCCTCACCTGGCCGAGCTCCTCCTCATCCTGCTCCAGTCTCTGCTTCAGTCCGGAGACTTCGGCAGTATGCGAGGCCGCGGCCAGCAGCGACGCCTGCGTATTCATTTCAGACATATTTAGTTAGTTTCCTGCAATAGTGGATTGATCCTCTGTCCGGCTCTTCTTTCCGAACACCGGACAGTGTCTCAGGGGCTACTGTCTATATTGGGATCTTCTCTTTTTGCGTCACTTACCTCAAAACCTGTCAGCAGGCTGCTGCAGGCTTCGGTTAGTCCGCTCGTGGCGGACTGAACCCTTTCAATTACCGTGCCCATAAGAACACGGTGCTCATCCACAATGGAAGCGCCTCACAGCGCTTCCAGCAGATTATCCGGTGCCCCTGGTTGGACAGGGGTCTCTGGCGGAATAGGCATACCCCCTTCTTTCGAAGGAGGTTGCGTGTTGGATTCCGGAGCCGCATCGGTCTCCGGAATCGAGTCCGGCTGAGGGCCGAACTGAATACGGCCCTCGTCACCAGTCTCCATGTGGATTGGCTCCCCCTGGTGTCCGGTGACAGGGGTTTCGCCTTCTGGTGCCTCCTGAACCTCTCCCCGGCCTGGGAATGTCCATCGGGACAGTACCTCGGTGTCGCCCTTGGTCTTGGGGGAGTGAGCAGTCGGTGACGACTCGCTGGCCATCGCCTTTGAATCCAACGAACCTCCTGACGAGGATCGCTGGGAGCTGTCGTGGGCCGGACTGCAATAGCATAATTAACCATGTCAATACAACGAAGAGGAGAGGCTAGATTTATGGGCATGTATGAGTCTTAGCACTTACGATGCAGCCCGAGGCTTAGTGTGGGGGCGTCGCTCCGGACTGTTGTCGACGTCCCACGCGGAGTTATCCGCGAGGGAGCCCTTCCCTTTCTTGGACGTCTCCGCCTCCAGGTTCGTGGAAGCCGCCCTCTTCTTCTTTCCCTCATCAGGGGGAGGGTTGTTCTCCTCCTCCTCCTCGTTGTCGTCGTCGTCCTCGGCGGCGGAGGAAAGGGTCACTTCGTCTTCGGACGTCACGTCCGAAGCACCCTTGTGACGGGGGCCACCTTTGGCCCCCTTGGCCTTCTTCTTGGCCTTCTTTTCCGGCGGCCTATAGGGCACCGGAACCAGCATCTTCGCCAGGAGCGGGATGACTGGCTCTTCGGGCAGCGGAGCCGGACTATGGATCCGCTCCGCTCTCTCCGTCCACACCTGAAAAAATACAGCAAAGGTTAGGCATCCTCCTTGAATAAACAAGTAGAAGGTATGCCTTAAGGAAAGGAGAACTTACCTCATTGGCGGTATGGGTGTGATCGTGCCCACGGTCTGAATCTATGACCGGCGGCTTCTCGTTGCCCTTGAAAAGCAACTTCTAGGCATCTTCGTGAGTAGTTCCGAAGAGCCTTCCCAGGGTCTGGTGCTTCTCTGGATCGAATTCCCATAAAGGGAAGCTTCGGCTTTGGCAGGGGAGAATCCGGCGAACCAGCATCACTTGGATCACGTCGACGAGCTTGACATTTTTATCCACCATACTCTGAATTCGCGTTTACAGCACTATCAGCTCATCTGATGCTGACCAATTGGGGCCTTTCCCCTTCCAGGAGGTGAGCCGCATTGGGGCTCCGGCCTTAAACTCGGGAGCCGCCGCCCAAGTGGCGCCGCATGGCTCTGTGATGTAGAACCACTGCTTCTGCCACTCCTTGACAGTCTCCACAAAAGTGCCTGTGGGCCAAGTGACGTTGGGCATCTTGCTCACCATGGCACCTCCGCACTCCGCGTGCTGACCGTCCACCACCTTCGGCTTCACGTTGAAGACCTTGAGCCATAGGCCAAAGTGGGGATGGATGCGGAGGAAGGCCTCGCACACAACAATGAATGCCGAGATGTTGAGGAAGGAGTTCGGGGCTAGATCATGGAAATCTAGCCCATAATAGTACATCAGTCCGCGGACGAAGGGGTGAAGTGGAAACCCCAATCCACGGACGAAGTGAGGGAGGAAAACTACCCTCTCAGTAGGCTTCGGGGTGGGGATGACTTGCCCCTTGGAGGGCAGACGGTGGGCGATTCCTTTCGCCAGGTACCCAGCCGCCCGAAGCTGGGTGATGTCCTTCTCCTTGACGGAGGAGACCATCCACTTGCCTTGGCCTCCGGATCCGGACATGATTGAGTGCTTCCTTGAGGTGGAAAAGATGGGAACTTGGGCGCTGGTGCTCGAGAATGGAAGGACGGAGAGGAAGAGGAGGCGTGGGTGAAGAAAGGGGATTCTTATCTCCTGATAAAGGCAGTGAATATTGAGCGCCTCCCCACTCACCTTAAAACTCGCCTGTTCCCAAGGGCTGTGTAAACGGCACGGTTGGGTTACCCACGCCCGTATTGATGAGAATCCCGTAATAAGGGGACACGATCTCTGCTTCGACAAGACGTGCCAATGGCAACCGTGTCTCGAAACGTGGAGCGGCAGACGAAAAAGGGTTCAAAATTATGACCGGGCAGACATGATGTCATGTTGCAAAAAGTTGTCAGCGGATTGGACTCGTGGAATATTATATTCTCTCTGCGGTTGTGTGTGGTGTGTGTGTTACAGGTCCGGACACGTTCAGTATGTCCGAAGTCTATCTTGGAGTTCAGAAGGAGGAACCCGCCTCACAATGCCGAAGATAGATCTACGCGCCGGATACCTTGTCATTGAAGCCAGGTTCAGGGGCTACTGAGGGAGTCCTGGACTAAGCGGTCCTCGGGCGTCCAGCCTGTTAGCCATGGGCCGGACTGATGGGTTGTGAAGACACAAAGATCGAAGACTTTACCCGTGTCTGGATGGGACTCTCCTTGGCGTGGAAGGCAAGCTTGGCAATCAAACATGTAGATTCCCTTCTTTGTAACCGACCCTGTGTAACCCTAGATCCTCCCAGTGTCTATATAAACTGGAGGACTTAGTCCGGAGGGGAGAGATTCATGACCATAGTCATACAGGCTAGGCTTTTAGGGTTTAGCCATTACGATCTCGTGGTAGATCAACTCTTGTAATACCATCAAGATCAATCAAGCAGGAAGTAGGGTATTACCTCCATAGAGAGGGCCCGAACCTGGGTAAACATCGTGCCCCCTGTCTCCTGTTACCATCGACCTTAGACACACAGTCCGGGACCGCCTACCCGAGATCCGCCGGTTTTGACACCGACAATGATGAACTCCTTGCTCTTGTGCTTCAAATGATAGTCTACCCAACACTCAACTTCTATCTCTAAGATTTGGCTATGGTGGAAAGATATTTGAATGGAAAGCAACTTCGGGAAGGCTAGAAATCAAGATTCTTGTAGTAGGATTGGAATATCTTGATCTCAACACATGAGTAAGTGGTTCTCTCTCAGAAAATGTATGGTGGAAGTGTAGGAACGTTCTCATGGATCTCTCACAGATGGAGAAGGGGGTGGAGGGGTATATATAGCCTCCACACAAAACCAAACCATTACACACATTTGACTGGCCTCGGTGGGACCGAATGGTTAAACTCGGTGGCACCGATCTGTTCAAAATATGAACATTAGGAATCTTGGTGGGACCGATTGGAACAACTCGGTGGGACCGATGTGCTAGGGCTTAGGGCAAACATTATCTCGGTGGCGCCGATTGTATCAACTCGGTGAGACCGAAGTGAAGCAATAAGGCAACAGAGAATCTGTCAATGCAACTCGGTGAGACCGAAATAAATACAACAAGTCACAGAGTGTTGGCAAGGCCATCTTGGTGAGACCGAGACCCGTATCGATGAGATTGAACTGTTAGGGTTTCTGGCTATGGCTATGTCATAAGAACTCTGTGGCTCCGGATAGAAAGAATCAGTGGGGCCGAGTTGTAGTTTAGGGTTTTGACATATTTGGATGGAGAAAGTGGCTGAGGGTTTTGGAGCAATATCACTAAGCATTTGAGCAAGCAAGCCATTAAGCAACACCTCATCCCCTTTAATAGTATTGGCTTTCCTATGGACTCAATGTGATCTTGGATCACTAAAATAAAGATAAAGAGTCTTGAGCTTTTGCCAATATTTTTCCTTAGCATTTTGAGGGGTCCACATCTCTAGTCCATGCCATGCCATTCATTGAACTTCCTAAAATATTTATCTTGAATGGATATTAGTTCAATGAGCTATATGTTGTTATGAATTACCAAAACCACCCGGGGATTAGTTGCACTTTCAATCTCCCCCTTTTTGGTAATTGATGACAACATATACATCAAAGCTTCGACAAATGATAAAATTAATGAAATACATCGTTGCTTTGAGAAGTATGTGATAAGCAAGAGCTCCTCCTAAATTTGTGCATTATTTAAAATTTGCATTTGAATGCAAATGCACAATGGATAAGGATCATGGGTCACTCTTCCATGTCACATACATCTTGGTGGAGCACACAAAATGATAAGAGTGAAATAACATGCACGCATCACCAAATACATAAGTCAATGATCATACACAAATAATCATAGAGATAGGCATATATCACATGTTAAGCATAGTATGATCAATCACACAACCACACAAAGTATCTCACGAGCATAAAACAATAAGTAGCACAAATCAAACGGACGAAGTAGCAACTAGCAATAAAAACCAATGAGCAAAAGAGTGAGACACTCTCTCTCTCTCGAAGCCTATGATCTATATATTTTCTCCCCCTTTGGCAACAAGTTAACAAAAAGCTTGAAAAAGTACAGTGCTATACGGCACTCTAGGCACGATCTTCAGGAACTCCCAAAGGGGTCTCCTGGCTTGTTGCTCCAGTGTGCATAGATGGCATTGAGAGAACTGCTTCTGCAAATGCCTCGGCTGATGTCTGTTGAGCTGGTGGTGTTGACATTGGGGGTGGAACTGTTACAATGGCGGCAGGTGCAGAGTGTGTTGTCATGGTGTCTGCTAATGGCACAGCTGAAGACCCGGGTGCCCTTAGCACTGTCTGAAATCTCTTAGTGGTAGTGTCCTCATTTCTATCTTCAGCATCATCTCTCCGCTTCTCTACAATATATTGTATCTTAGTGACCTTGACATCAAGATTGTACATTTTGTCTTCAACTATCCGCTCTAGGCTCTCCTGGTTCTTGGCTAAGTTGGCCAGACTTCGCTCAATTCTCAGTGTTGCTTCTGGCAGATATGTCAATTGGTCTTTCTTTGATTTGAGATTGACTATTGATGCATTGCATGCATTTGCTGCCTTTGCTGCTTTTGCTACTTTTGCTGCCACAGCCTTCTCTTGAGCCTCAACTAAAGTTGGATGTGAAGCATCCATCACCACTTCATTATATTCAAACTCTGGCTGAAGAGGAAGGTGCTCTTTCTCAAGTAGATGTGTTCTTGTACCAACCTTGGAGTTGATAAGCATCTGGATGTGTGGTGCATATCCACATGACCTTTTCTGATCAGCAGCAGTCCTTTTGATTGTCTCAACAATCAGGCTCATGACTATGAATTTCTGTGGAATATCAAACAAGTGGAGCAGGTTGATGGAGTGGCCAAGAATCATCCTCTCATCTCCAGATTTGGGCAACAAGGTATACCTCAAGATATAGTTTATTGTGGCCAAACCAGCAAGCAAATAGTATATGGAGCCAAACTTGTGTGTACCAAAGCCTCATCAGGAATGGTCTTGTACATGTGTGGCATAGTGTCATGATCCATCCTGGGATTCCCATAGACATCAATATCATTTTCATCTTCCTTTGGGGCATTGATGAGAGTGGCCCACTCAGAGATAGATGATTGGTATCTTGTGCCCTCAGTCATCCACACAATTCTGCCATCTGGATAAAAGTGTGATGTGGAGTAAAACTGCATCACCATCTCATCATTCCATTTTGTAAGCTTTTGTCCAACAAAAGCATCAACACCTGTAAGCCTGAAACTCTCATGAACATGGGGGAAGTAATCTTCATTTGCATCTATGTACTTCCAATCCACCCACTTCATGTTGCTTATGATGGGCTTCTTGTCAAGCAGCACTGTCTCATAAATATATTTGCTGTTCACGTGTGGAAACGATAGTCACAAGTTCACTACTAGGGAAAACCCTAGTAGCAACGCTTGAAATATGCATAGCAGTAGCGCTGGGTCTAGCGCTACTGCTAGCGCGCTATAGCTAAGTTGTAGCAGTAGCGCTGGTATGGGCAGCGCTACCGGTAAGTATTGTTAGCAGTAGCACTTCTTGGACCAGCGCTACTGATACCTATCTGTAGCACTTCTTCATAGGAAGCGTTGCTGCTAATCCGGCGCTACTGCTAGGTGCTTTCCAGCGCTACTGCTAATGTTCCTGCATTCACCAATTCGCACCCCTCTACGTATTTGTGTTGTATTTATACAGTCTCTATACAATAGTTTCATCACATCATACTAAACATACACTATTCTCATCATATCATAGACATACAGTAGTCTCATCATACCATCATCATCAGTCAACACAAATATCATCAAATCTAGAAAATAGTGATACACAAGTGCGATCATGTCATGTCTCGAATAAGTGCAACTGCATGGTCATGGCACACACACAAGTTTCATCATCTCTATCTAAACCATGATGTAGAAGAGAAGAGCGATCAGCATGAGCAAGAGCGCGACTATGTAGTACCGGCGGTCCCGCCCCTGCTCATGCTGGAGTGTCCACCTCAAGTAACTACTTTCCGCTTTGGCTCTGCTGTCGAACCCTCTGTGGCTAGCACCCGGGTACCTGTGCACCTGGGCCTGAGCGGTTGGCCAGTGGTCGTAGACTCCTGGAACCCTCCCAACGTACACGGCATAGTAGCCCTTCGCCATCTCTGATCTATGTACCTGCATCGTGAGTTGATGAATTGAACGATAATATTCAACATAATGTACTTAAGAAAACAAGGAGGCATAATTAGCAAAATACAAGCAACCAATAGTAAACATAAATGACGAAGTTCCTCATACCCAAACTAATTAACTAGAGCAATCTACGCTAGTTCAGGTCCACGGTTTAGTTACATCACATAGTTTTGCCATGCATAAATTCAAAGTTTTGCCATAGAAAGACAGTAGTGACACATTGTCATCAACAATCAGTCCTCCATGTCGGCGGTCCAATCTTCATAGTCAGGGAGGAAGCACCCGAGCTTCTTGAAAGGCTTCAGGTCCAGACGCTGGGCGAGTAGCAGTGCTCAGACATCTTCCCGCATGATTGGCCCATGGTAGAACATCCCTGTTGGTTCGAGGACCTGCTTCATGATCACTTGGGCAAGTTCACACTGTACATGATAAAACTCAGCTCTGATTCGATGATCCGGTGTCCTTCCTATGCTTGTGGCCCAACTGACAATCTTGGCATCATTGGTAGTAGGTGACATGCGAAGGCGTTGATTATCCCTTCTGTACTCGAGCAGGTGATGCATGAGGTAGAATCCATCAGCCATACTGGTGTGCGGTTGCTGGATGCAGCAGAAGTCGGTCTTATGACCGAAAGCCAGCCCGCGATTCCTGTACTTTTTCACCTTGATATATCCACCAGACAGGCTGAAGATTAACAGGGCACTATCTTGAAAACTCTTTATGTGCTTGTAATCCTTTTTCCTGAGGTTCTTCGATGAGTCCAAGTACATCGCATGGGAGTATTCCAGGGACAGAACGATGAGGACGGCGCCCCCCACCCCCCCCCCCTCGCTGCACAAATTAAGTACACCTCAAATTAGCCTCCATGCTTGCAAAGGAATGATTAACACTTACGAAAGGATATGTGCGGATGACTTACGTGGGATGATAAGGCAAGAGAATCACTTCCTTGTCCTTATTATCGATCATGAATTCGCCGAGGTACTTGCTCGCATAGTCACGGTGCTCTTTGCAAACTGCCAAGAAGCTCTCGTGCATATAGAACGGGTCCGCGACACAGATATATTTGATGTTCTCGACCCTGATGAAGTAGTTCAGATACAGCGCATACATGCGGATGAACTGGAAATCCAGCTTGGTCATGTGGAACATGTCATAGATGTAGTCAAATCGCAGGATGAACTTATTCGCGGGCCATCTCTCGACGTACAACCTCCCACCCGGCACCTGAGCCGCGTAAAGCGGGTATCTTGGTTTTTCCGTGACCAGAAGGCTTTTCTCTCTGGCCAGCACATCTTCATGGAGTCTCCTTAGATCATTGTTCATTATGTGCTCTAGCGCTTTTGCAGGTAGGATCGGCTAGCCGGCGACATGGAAGCGCTGCGCACCTTTGACAGGTATTCTGTCTACCACCCAGGGCTCCAGAGGTGGCTGGCTGCTTGAAGCAGCTCTGGCTCTTTTAGGGCCTTTCTTGCCCGGTTTCCTCCTTTGCTTCTTGGTGGGTGGCGGTAGTGAGCCCATCATACCTTCCCTAACCACCACCCCCAGTGTCGTCGGGCTAATCAGTGGACGGGCCTCGGGGGGTTGCTGGGTACAGGAAGCATCTCGAGGCCCCCCCCCCCCCCCCCCCCCCCCCCCCCCCCCCCCCCCCCCCCCCCCCCCCCCCCCCCCCCCCCCCCCCCCCCCCCCCCCCCCCCCCCCCCCCCCCCCCCCCCCCCCCCCCCCCCCCCCCCCCCCCCCCCCCCCCCCCCCCCCCCCCCCCCCCCCCCCCCCCCCCCCCCCCCCCCCCCCCCCCCCCCCCCCCCCCCCCCCCCCCCCCCCCCCCCCCCCCCCCCCCCCCCCCCCCCCCCCCCCCCCCCCCCCCCCCCCCCCCCCCCCCCCCCCCCCCCCCCCCCCCCCCCCCCCATCATCTCCACGCTCATAGCCTGAGTCTTCGCCGTCCTGAGCCATCAATCCTCCATCATCATAGGCGGTATTGAAATACTTGTCTGGGTCATCATCATCATCCTCCATGTCATCATCAACATTTGCTTCTTTAACAACGGGGGCTACATCATCTGGCACTAATGGAGGCTCTCCCTCGCGCCTTCCACTATCACTCGCCACGACAGGTGCAGGTAATGTGGTAGGTGGGGTGGTGTTCATACCTTCTTGAGAAGGTGGCATTGGCGTGATACTGGGAGCCTCAAGACGAAGAAGAGACTTGGTCCAAGGCAAGAACCAGCTCTTGCATGCGCCAATCATCTTAGGGGTCTCGTCGTCATCGACTGGTACCGAAGGAGGCAAATCCTCGAAGCCCGCTAAGACACTGGCCACGTTAACCTTGAAGACGCCATCGAGCATCTCTCGGTTGTGGAACATGCGGTCCTTTGGCTTCACGATCGTTGCCTTTCCCACGGCCACCTTCTGGCCCTTGCTGTCATAGAGTAGGGTGCACGGGGTGTCGTCGACCTACGAAGGAGACATGTCTGCGACGTCAAACATCCAAAAGGCAACTGAAATGAAAGACTATAGACATGCTAGTGAAAAGGGTATGACGTGTAATTACCGTGAGGGCGCCGACCTCACCCAGCGATGAAGGCCCACTGACCATGCAAGAGATGAAGGTCGGGCTGCTATGAATAGGAGCGGGACCTTTTGCGGTTGCTTGAGCAGGTGCTGGTGCTCTGGTGTTCACCGAATTGCTCCCGACAAAGCTGGGAAGGGGAAAGTCCTCTGGCCGTGCATTTGGATTGTTCTTCCAGAAATCCCATAGTGCCAGAAGCAAGCTGACCACCACGTCAGTGACCGCTGCAGAGACTGCCCCGAGCAACTCTTCTTTGGTCTCAGCTTTGGTCTTATCGACCACAATCTTGACCTTCTCGTCGATGCTCTACTGAGTGACGACCGAGCGTCTCTTCCTTCTTTCCTCTAGCTCCTCGGGGTAGCACGTCTTCCATGAGGCACCATCTCCGACGCCGTGCACACACCATAGGACGGCGGCTTGTCCACCGGGACCTTCTTCAGTATGTTCACGGCCCGGTTGAATGGGATGTCCCACTTGGGCCTCACCGATGATTGTGACGACTCGTCACTTTCGGCTGCCTTTTGGTGCTGCTCTTTCTGCAAAAGGAACGTGGATGGTTTATTAATGTGACAAAACTTGTAGTTGAATTGATTGGAAGCTATAATATGATAATGTGGTAATATAATAATTACCAGAAGTCTCATGAACTCCCTCGTGTTTGGGTCCGTGTAAAAGAGCTTTTTTTCTTTGTCCCACTTGTACCGGGCCCTGATCCAGTCATGCTCTTGCGGGTCGGTGAACTCCGCCAAGGGGTCTGGGATTCCGTGACTTTCACGTTCGGCGTCCTCCTTGGCCCATACGGCCCTCTTCCCCTCGTAACCACGGCTTTCGAGGTGATGGGGAGGCGTGTTCCTGGCCTGGAGCGCCTTCATTTTCTCTGACTTTGCCTTGACACTTTCTTTAGTGCAATTCTCCTTAAATTTTGCAAAGTCCTCTTCCGTTATTGACGGATTGTCAGCATGAATCTTGGACCACGGTTCATTCTTCGCAATCGCTTTTTTCACCCGAACTTTCCAGGCGGACAAGTCGTTGGTGAACGTCACCATCGCCTTGTCGTTTATCTTTGTCATGGCGATGTCTTTCACGGATCTTCATATTCTTTTTCATTGCGGCCGGGGAACAAGAACCTATTGTGCAACTTCTTTAGGAGGATGTTCTCCATATGTGGTATGAGCCTCAACCCCTCGTCGTTGATGTTGGCGGTTTCCCTGAGGATGCATCCAAGTTGATTGCCCCAGCACTTGCGCGCTTCCTCCGGCGCCGTTGGCTCTAACTTCTTGGGGTGCATCTCCGTGACCACAATTTGTCAGATGCCAAGCTCGTTTCGTCTTCGTGTCCTCTTCTTCTTCGGTGCTTTACCGGCTATGACAGCATCGTTGCCGGTCTCGGGGGTGGTGTCGGTGAAGGTGCCAGTGATGGTGCCGGTGTCGGTGTCGGGGTTGGTGCCACTGCCGCCACCATGCAACCCCATCTGGTGTTCGTCCAGGTAATCGAAATAGTGATTTGCTGCCTCGATGGGGTCTTCGAGGCGAGCAGAACGACCCGCGACTTCGGCGTCGGTAGACATGTTTCCTATTCAACAATTGTAAATAAAAGTATAATGAAAAGAAAAAAGGGGCCTATATTTGGTCGGAATGTTGATTCATTCCCCTTCTGGCAAATTCTGGGTACTCCATATGTCCTAGTTTCTAGCACAAGTCATGCAGAAAATCACGGAAATTTTTGGCATGACCTTTGCTAAAAAGTGGACATATGGAGCAGCTGAAATTTGCCGGAATGGAAATGAATCAACATTCCGGCAAAACATAGGCCACTCGGATATTCTTCGACAATTGGCACAAGTTCATATAACAGATTTGATGCTATCTCAAGAGAACATGGCAACATTATATGACAGATTTCCAAGACTTAGCAAATTAACCAAGTGTTAAAAACAGCAACATTGTATAGGCTATTGCATTAGTTTTTATTTGCTACTATTTTTCCTAAATGATCTCTCTCTCTCTCTCTCTCTCTCTCTGCTACTGACCCTAATTAATTAGCTATTGCATTAGCTACTGCCCTAAACAAATTTGCCCTAGCTAAATTTGCTCATTTGCTAAAAAAATTGGCCCTAGCTATATTTGCTACTGCCCTAATTAGCTACAGTTTTTTATAAATTTTTGCTATTGTTTCTATAGCTAATTTATATACCTACAAAAACTAATTAGCTACTGTTTTTTATAAATTTTAGCTACTGTTTTTATACCTACAAAAACCAATTTGCTACTATTTTTTATTTGCCCTAAACTAAATTGCACTAAACTAAATTGCACTAAACTAAATTGCACTAAACTAAATTTGCCCTAAACTAAATTGCACTAAACTAAATTTGCTAAATTGCCCTAAACTAAATTGCTCTCTCTCTCTCTGCTACATCTCCTAGCTAGGGTTCATACATCCAACACTTAGAGAGAGAGAGAGCAGGGAGCAGAGAGAGAGAGGAGGGCAGGGGAGAGGAGAGGCAGAGGCTTACGGGGCAGTGGAGGGGGCGGCGGCATCGAGGTCAAGGGCGGGCGTAGGGGTGCGGGCCCGCAAGGTCGAGGGCGGGCGCAGGGGCGCAGGCCGACGAGGTCGAGGGCGGGCACAGGGGCGGGGGCCGGCGAGGTCGAGGGAGGGCGCAGGGCGACGGCCGGCGGCGGCTAGGTCGCGAGGGCGTCGACGGCGGGCACAGGGGCGAGGTGGAGATGGGGGGGAATAGGACTTGGTGAAATTTTGAGCCCGTGCGGCGCGGGGGTTAACTTAGCTATAGCGGTAGCGCTGGTTTGTACACAAGCGCTATAGCTAAGTTAGCTATGGCGCTTGTTTACAAACCAGCGCTACCGCTATCTTTTCCAATTTTTATTTTTTAAATTCTAAAATACTTAGCTATAACACTGGTCCACAGACAAGCGCTACTGCTATTTTCCTTTTCTAGTTTTTAGTTTTATTTTATTTTATTATTTTCCTTTTATTTTCTGTTTACTTCTCTTTTTCTTTTGTACTGCTTTCTCCCTTTTTTTTGTTTTTCTCCAGACGACGGCGTCTCCCTCTCCCCCACTGCGCGAATATCACCGGAACAATGCATGTGGTGGTAACATATCAGTTGACCGATAACGGTTACTTAAGTGCGTACACAAAATAGATACATATATATAAATGTAGGTTTTTGATCAGCTGCGTCGACGACATTTCACATTGAGCTTCTTCCCTTTCTTGTTCGTTGCCGAGTAATTGAGCCCCTCCTTGTGACTTTTTCGGAGCCATGGATTACCATCTTTCTTTGGTAATGTAGTATTGATTCTTCTTTTCACGTATGCTTCATTGTCATCGTCATCTTCCCTCATCGGGTTGCCTTATTGTTCGTAGTCTTCCTCGTTGGCTACTCCATCCATTCCGACGATGCTCCTTTTGGATCTCCTCATGACAACACGGCTGGGATTGTCCGGGTCGGTTATGAAGAAGCATTGTGTCACGTGCTTAGCATGTACCCATGGCTCATTTTTGGCGATGACGTTAACGTTCACGGGAGTGCTCTTCGCATCGGGTATAGACATGGTGGTGAAATACTTGTCTTCTCTTACGACGTCCTTGGCCCATCTGACACGGAACATCGTCGCATCGTGCATTCCAGCATAGTCAAGCTCCCAGATCTCTTCGACCCTTCCGTAGAATCTCTCAGTTGTGCCATTGGCGTTAGTCATGCATTGAATTGTCACCCCAGAGTTATGGTAATCACTGTCCATGTCTTTGGCCTCCGTGTAGAACGTGTACCCATTGATATCGTAGGACTGATAGGTCGCGAGCTTGGGTGTGGGGCCATGTGCTAAGGCGTGTACGAGCAATCCGTCCGAACTGCCCTCTTCTGGGGGATTTTCAAGAACTTGTTGTTTAAACCAGCACAAGAAAGTGGCATTGTGCTCTACAGTAACTTCGTCGTCCGTCTTGGGCATCCCCTTATCACGGTACTTCTTTGCGATGGTTTCTTTGAGTTGTGACACACAATCATCTACCACATCTAGGTGTTGTAGCACTACTAAGTTAGCCCTGTCAAAGTCGTTCCGTCTATCCGAGTAGTCCATGTGCAATTCCCTCCTGCCGTTGTTGTGACCATCTCCTTCTAGCTTCCCATCGTGCTTCTTGACGGGCAAACCAACAACAGGGTCTCCGACGCTTATATAATTCTCGCAAAAGGAGACGCACTCATGCGTCAGATACCATGGACGATGCTCCCTTCCGGACGGGACATGTTACGAATGAATCCTTTGATGACCCCATTCATCCTCTCGAATGGCATCATGCTGTGAAGGAATGTCGGCCTGAGGTCGATGATGTCGTCCATGATGTGGACACACAGATGCACCATGACGTCAAAGAACGCGGGCGGGGAGTACATCTCAAGCTCACATAGTATGACAACGATCTCTTCCTGTAGCCTTCGGAGCTGCTTCACACTTATGGACCTTCGAGATATAACGTCGAAGAAGTTGCAGAGACCAGTAAGCATGTCACGGACGGGCTTCTCCATTATCCCTCTAATGGCAACCGGGAGTATCTGCGTCATCATCACGTGACAGTCATGAGACTTCATCCCGCTGAACCTTTTCTTCTTGGGGTCTAGAAATCTGCTTATCTTCCCACAGTAACCGGAACTGACTTTGATTCCCATAAGGCACTTGATGAATTGATTAATCTCCTTCGCACTTAAGGTGAAGCAAGAAGGGGGGTAATAATTCTCCTCCTTCTTGTTGACTTTTCTGCCCCTTTCCCCCTCCTCCGTCTCCTCCATCAACTTTTTACGGTGGAGATCTTTCCTGATCTTCAAATCTTCCAAGTCTTTCCTTGCCTTCGGCCCATCCTTGGTCTTCTCCGGCATGTTCATCAGTGTGCCAAGCAAGCTCTCGAGGACATTCTTTGTGATATGCATTGGATCAAGGCAATGAGGTGTGTCATGATTGGGCCAGTACTCGAAGTCCCAGAAAACAGACCTCGTTTTCCATACCTTCAGCAGCGGCTCCGGTGCCTCTTTGATCTTTCCCGGCGCGGGGCATTGTTCCCAGTTTCTCAACAGCTCATCGATTTCGGCGCCGCTCCTCTTAAGTGGAGGTCCTCGAAGCTCAGCCAACCCATTGAATAGATCTCCACGCTTTTTCCATGGGTCATCCTTCTCGAGCCATCTATGATGCCCCATGTACACGATTTTCCCGGACCCACCATCTTTCGTTGACATAAGCTGCTGAGATGTTGTATCATCCATGCACCTCGTGCATCCGCAGTATCCATGGCACACCTGGCCTGAGGTGTACCCGTAACCGAGATAGTCGTGCACCGTCGTCATCAGTGCGGCTCTCATATGGAAATATTCTCCTTTGCTGGCGTCCCATGTCCATGCCAGTGTTTTCCATAACGTGTCTAGCTCCTCTTGCATAAGCCCCATATATAGGTTAATACTATTTATCGGTTGTTTCGGCCCTTGAATCAGCATGCTCATGTGTATGTACTTTGTCTTCATGCACTTCCATGGGGGGAGGTTGTACATCCATACAAACACGGGCCATGTGCTGTGGTTGGTGTTCTGGTTTCCAAACAGATTCATGCCATCGGTACTCACACCAAGCACAATGTTCCTTGGATCTTCTGCAGCAAATCCATATACGGCGTTGAATGCTCTCCACTGGCTACCATCTACGAGGTGTCTCAGCCTTGGATCATCTCCATCGTCGGGCTTCTTCCTCTCCGCGTGACAGCGCATGAGCTTTGCTTCCTTAGGATCTACGAAATACCGCTGCAGACGGGGAGTGATCAGAAAGTACCATACAACTTTCTAAGGAGCTTTCTTTCCTGCCTTCTTGTATCGAGAAGCATTGCACACTGGACAACTGGTTTTTCCTGCGTGCTACCCCCGATAAATGATGCAATTGTTGATGCATGCGTGGTACCTAATGTGCGGCAAATCAAAAGGGCAAACGATTTTCTTGGCCTCCTCGACACTAGTAGGACACAGGTTCCCCGCGGGAAGAACTTTATTATGTAGAAACTTCAAATGCTCATCGAGGCTTTTGTCTGTCCATTTGTTTTTGGCCTTCATCTTTAGAAGTTCGAGCGTGAAACTCAAGTGGGTCACCTCGGGATCGCAACCGTCATACAATGGAGTCCTCGAGTCTACTTCAAGTTGCGCTAGCTTGGCCTCCTCTCTAGAAGCAGCTCTCTCACTAGTCGTACTCTTGCGAAGGAGGTCTCGAACATGAGGATCCTGCACGACTGCACTTAGTGTCGGTGTGGAACGACACCTATGGGATCACAAGAATCCCTACTACGGTTGCCGGGGCGCAGGGTTGCGAGAAGAGCAGGATTAGTAATTAGCACAAGGGTGGTTTACCCAGGTTCGGGCCCCCCCCCCCCCCCCCCCCCCCCCCCCCCCCCCCCCCCCCCCCCCCCCCCCCCCCCCCCCCCCCCCCCCCCCCCCCCCCCCCCCCCCCCCCCCCCCCCCCCCCCCCCCCCCCCCCCCCCCCCCCCCCCCCCCCCCCCCCCCCCCCCCCCCCCCCCCCCCCCCCCCCCCCCCCCCCCCCCCCCCCCCCCCCCCCCCCCCCCCCCCCCCCCCCCCCCCCCCCCCCCCCCCCCCCCCCCCCCCCCCCCCCCCCCCCCCCCCCCCCCCCCCCCCCCCCCCCCCCCCCCCCCCCCCCCCCCCCCCCCCCCCCCCCCCCCCCCCCCCCCCCCCCCCCCCCCCCCCCCCCCCCCCCCCCCCCCCCCCCCCCCCCCCCCCCCCCCCCCCCCCCCCCCCCCCCCCCCCCCCCCCCCCCCCCCCCCCCCCCCCCCCCCCCCCCGGGTGTGCATCCAACTTGCTTGCTCATGAAGACCTAGGGCATTTGAGGAAGCTCATCGTTGGAATATACAAGCCAAGTTCCATAATGAAAATTCCCACTAGTATATGAAAGTGATAACTCAAGAGACTCTTTATATGAAGAACATGGTGCTACTTTGCAGCAAAAGTGTGGTAAAAGGATAGTAACATTGCCCCTTCTCTCTTTTTCTGTCATTTTTTTGTAGGCTTCTTTGGTCTCTCTCTCTCTCTCTTTTTGGGGCTTCTTTGGCCACTTTTATTTTGATAACCTCACATGGGACAACGTTCTAATATTGATGATCATCACACTTTTATTTACTTACAACTCAATATTACAACTCGATATCTAGAACAAGGATATGACTCTATATGAATGCCTCTGGCGGTGTACCGGGATGTGCAATGATCTAGCGTAGCAATGACATGAAAAAATGGACAAGCCATGAAAACATCATGCTAGCTATCTTACGATTATGCAAAGCAATATTACAATGAATGCTCAAGTCATATATATGATGATGATGAAAGTTGCATGGCAATATATCTCGGAATGGCTATGGAAATGCCATAGTATGGCAACACATCATTGGATAATAATATGAAGCATAAAGCACCATGTTCAAGTAGAGGGTACAGCAGGTTGCGGGAGAGTGGACCGCCATAGATAGAGGGGGGAAGGTGATGGAGATGTTGGTGAAGATGGCGGAGGTGTTGGAGTAGATCGCGGTGATGATGATGATGGCCACGGCAGCGTTCCGGCGCCACCGGAAGAGAAGGGGAGAGGGGGTCCCTTCATCTTCTTCTTCCTTGACCTCCTCCCTAGATGGGAGAAGGGTTTCCCCTCTGGTCCTTGGCCTCCATGGCATGGGAGGGGCGAGAGCCCCTCCGAGATTGGATATGTCTCTCTGTCTCTCTCTGTTTCTGCGTTCTCAGATTCTTCCCTTTCACCGTTTCTTATATTCCCGAAGATCCGTAACTCCAATTGGGCTGAAATTTTGACACGATCTCTATCCAGAAATTAGCTTTATTGAGGCGAAAGAAGGGCACCAACCGCCTTACGGGTGGCCCACGATGGTCAGGGGCGCGCCCAGGGGGGCAGGCGCTCCCCCCTGCCTCGTGGCCACCTCGGGCACCGTCTCGCGTGGATTTTTCTTCCCAAAAATCATATATATTCCAAAAAAATCTCCGTCAATTTTTATCCCATTTGGACTCCGTTTAATATGGATATTCTACGAAACAAAAAGCATGCAACAAACAGGAACTAGCATTGGGCACTGGATCAATATGTTAGTCCCAAAAAATAGTATAAAAAGTTGCCAAAAGTATATGAAAGTTGAATAATATTGGCATGGAGCAATCAAAAATTATAGATACGACGGAGACGTATCAGCATCCCCAAGCTTAATTCCTGCTCGTTCTCGAGTAGGTAAATGATAAAAAAGATATTTTTGTGATGTGGAATGCTACCTAGCATAATCTTGATCATATGTCTAATCATGTCATGAATATTAAGATACGAGTGATTCAAAGCAATAGTCTATCATTTGACATATAAACAATAATACTTCAAGCCTACTAATAAAGCAATCATGTCTTTTCAATATAACATGGCCAAAGAAAGGTATCCCTACAAAATCATATAGTCTGGCTATGCTCCATCTTCTTCACACAAAATACTCACATCATGCACAACCCCGATGACAAGCCAAGCAATTGTTTCATACTTTTGATGTTCTCAAACCTTTTCAACTTTCACGCAATACATGAGCGTGAGTCATGGACATAACACTATCGGTGGAATAGAATGGTGGTTGTGGAGAAGACAAAAAGGAGAAGATAGTCTCACCCCCCCCCCCCCCCCCCCCCCCCCCCCCCCCCCCCCCCCCCCCCCCCCCCCCCCCCCCCCCCCCCCCCCCCCCCCCCCCCCCCCCCCCCCCCCCCCCCCCCCCCCCCCCCCCCCCCCCCCCCCCCCCCCCCCCCCCCCCCCCCCCCCCCCCCCCCCCCCCCCCCCCCCCCCCCCCCCCCCCCCCCCCCCCCCCCCCCCCCCCCCCCCCCCCCCCCCCCCCCCCCCCCCCCCCCCCCCCCCCCCCCCCCCCCCCCCCCCCCCCCCCCCCCCCCCCCCCCCCCCCCCCCCCCCCCCCCCCCCCCCCCCCCCCCCCCCCCCCCCCCCCCCCCCCCCCCCCCCCCCCCCCCCCCCCCCCCCCCCCCCCCCCCCCCCCCCCCCCCCCCCCCCCCCCCCCCCCCCCCCCCCCCCCCCCCCCCCCCCCCCCCCCCCCCCCCCCCCCCCCCCCCCCCCCCCCCCCCCCCCCCCCCCCCCCCCCCCCCCCCCCCCCCCCCCCCCCCCCCCCCCCCCCCCCCCCCCCCCCCCCCCCCCCCCCCCCCCCCCCCCCCCCCCCCCCCCCCCCCCCCCCCCCCCCCCCCCCCCCCCCCCCCCCCCCCCCCCCCCCCCCCCCCCCCCCCCCCCCCCCCCCCCCCCCCCCCCCCCCCCCCCCCCCCCCCCCCCCCCCCCCCCCCCCCCCCCCCCCCCCCCCCCCCCCCCCCCCCCCCCCCCCCCCCCCCCCCCCCCCCCCCCCCCCCCCCCCCCCCCCCCCCCCCCCCCCCCCCCCCCCCCCCCCCCCCCCCCCCCCCCCCCCCCCCCCCCCCCCCCCCCCCCCCCCCCCCCCCCCCCCCCCCCCCCCCCCCCCCCCCCCCCCCCCCCCCCCCCCCCCCCCCCCCCCCCCCCCCCCCCCCCCCCCCCCCCCCCCCCCCCCCCCCCCCCCCCCCCCCCCCCCCCCCCCCCCCCCCCCCCCCCCCCCCCCCCCCCCCCCCCCCCCCCCCCCCCCCCCCCCCCCCCCCCCCCCCCCCCCCCCCCCCCCCCCCCCCCCCCCCCCCCCCCCCCCCCCCCCCCCCCCCCCCCCCCCCCCCCCCCCCCCCCCCCCCCCCCCCCCCCCCCCCCCCCCCCCCCCCCCCCCCCCCCCCCCCCCCCCCCCCCCCCCCCCCCCCCCCCCCCCCCCCCCCCCCCCCCCCCCCCCCCCCCCCCCCCCCCCCCCCCCCCCCCCCCCCCCCCCCCCCCCCCCCCCCCCCCCCCCCCCCCCCCCCCCCCCCCCCCCCCCCCCCCCCCCCCCCCCCCCCCCCCCCCCCCCCCCCCCCCCCCCCCCCCCCCCCCCCCCCCCCCCCCCCCCCCCCCCCCCCCCCCCCCCCCCCCCCCCCCCCCCCCCCCCCCCCCCCCCCCCCCCCCCCCCCCCCCCCCCCCCCCCCCCCCCCCCCCCCCCCCCCCCCCCCCCCCCCCCCCCCCCCCCCCCCCCCCCCCCCCCCCCCCCCCCCCCCCCCCCCCCCCCCCCCCCCCCCCCCCCCCCCCCCCCCCCCCCCCCCCCCCCCCCCCCCCCCCCCCCCCCCCCCCCCCCCCCCCCCCCCCCCCCCCCCCCCCCCCCCCCCCCCCCCCCCCCCCCCCCCCCCCCCCCCCGCAATTTAGTTTAGGGAAATTTAGTTTAGGGTATATAAAATACCTATAAATAAAAAACAGTAGCAATTTTGTTTTTGTAGGTATAAAAACAGTAGCTAAAATTTATAAAAAATAGTAGCTAATTAGTTTTTGTAGGTATATAAATTAGCTATAAAAAACAGTAGCAAAAATTTATGAAAAACTGTAGCTAATTAGGGCAGTAGCAAATATAGCTAGGGCCAATTTTTTTGGCAAATGAGCAAATTTAGCTAGGGCAAATTTGTTTAGGGCAAATAAAAACTGTTAATTTGCTGTTTTAGGAGCAAATAAAAACCAGTAGCAAATAAAACCCTAGATGATGTTTTAGCAGCATATAGCCTATACAATGTTGCTGTTTTTAACACTTGGTTAATTTGCTAAGTCCTGGAAATCTATCATATGATGTTGCCATGTTCTCTTGAGATAGCATCAAATCTGTTATATGAACTTGTGCCAATTGTCAAAAAATATCTGAGTGGCCTATGTTTTGCCGGAATGTTGATTCATTTCCGTTCCGGCAATTTTCAGGCGCTCCATATGTCCACTTTTTAGCAAAGTTCATGCCGAAAATTTCTGTGATTTTCGGTATGACTTGTGCTAGAAACTAGGACATATGGAGTACCCGGGATTTGCCGGAAGGGGAATGAATCAACATTTTGACCAAATATAGGCCCCTTTTTTCTCTTCATTATATCTTTTATTTACAATTGTTGAATAGGAAACATGTCTACCGACGCCGAAATCATGGGTTCTGCTCGCCTCACACACCCCATTGAGGCAGCAAATCACTATTTCGATTACCTGGACGAACACCAGATGGGGTTGCATGGTGGCAGTAGTGGCACCAACCCCGACACCGATGCTGACACTAGCACTAGCACCGGCACCGACACCACCCCCGAGATCGGTAACGATGCGGTCGTAGCCGGTAAAGCATCGAAGAAGAAGAGGAAACGAAGACCAAACGATCTTGGCATCGGACAAATTGTGGTCACGGGGATGCACCCCAGGAAGTTAGATCCAACAGCGCCGGAGGAAGCGCGCTCGTGCTGGGGCAATAAACTTGGATGCATTCTCAGGGAAACCGCCAACATCAATGACGAGAGGTTGAAGCAGATACCACATATGGAGCACATGCTCCTAAAGAAGTTGCACAATAGGTTCCTGTTCCCCGACCGGGATGAAGGAAAATATAAAGAGCCATGGGATGATGTCGCCATGACAAAGATAAACGACAAGGCGATGGTGACGTTCACCAACGACTTGTCCTCCTGGAAAGTTCGGGTAAAAAAATGATTGCGAAGAATGAACCGTGGTCCAAGATTCATGTTGATAATCCGTCAATAACGGAATAGGATTTTGCAAAATTCAAGGCGAATTGCGGTAAATAAGAAGTCAAGGCAAAGTCAGAGAAAATGAAGGCACTCCAGGCCAGGAACACGCCTCCCCACCGCCTCCGAAGCTGTTGTTACGAGGGGAAGTGGCATGTATGGGCCAAGGAGGACGCCGAACGTGAAAGTCACGGAATCCCAGACCCCTTAGCGGAGTTCATCGACCCGGTGGAGCATGTCTGGATCAGGGCCTGGTACAAGTGGGACAAAGTCAAAAAGATCTTTTACACGGACCCGAACACGAGCGAGTTCATGAGACTTCTGGTAATTGTTATATTACCACATTATCATATTAGCTTCCAATCAATTCGACTTCAAGTTTTGTCACATTAGTAAACCATCCACCTTCCTTTTGCAGAAAGAGTAGCACCAAAAGGCAGCCAAAAGCGACGAGTCGTCACAGTCGTCGGCGAGGCCCAAGTGGGACACCCCATTCAACTCGGCCCTGAACATACTGAAAAGGTCCCGGTGGACAAGCCGCCGTCCTATGGACGTGTGCACGGCGTTGGAGATGGCGCCTCGTGGAAGACGTGCTACCGCGAGGAGCCAGGGGAAAGAAGGAAGAGATGGTTGGTCATCACTCAGCAGACCATCAACGAAAAGGTCGCGATTGCGGTCAATAAAACCAAAAGCCGAGACCAAAGAAGAGTTGGTCGGGCTAGTCAATGTAGCGGTTACTAATGCGGTGCAATGCTTGCTTCCGGCAATTTTTGATCAAATGCATGGCCAGAGGACTTTCCCCTTCCCAGCTTTGTTGGGAGCAATTCGGTGAATAACACAACACCAACACTAGCTCAAGCAACCGCAAAAGGTCCCGCTCCTGTCCATAGCAGCCCGACCTCTGTCTCTTGCATGCTCGGCGGGCCTTTATCGGTGGCTGAGCTCGACGCCCTCATGGTAATTACGCGTCATACCCTTTTCACCAGCATGTCTATAGTCTTCTGTTTTAGTTGCCTTCTGGATGTTTGATGTCGCAGACGTGTCTCCTTCGTAGGTCGAGGACACCCCGTGCACCCTACTCTATGACATCAAGGGCCAGAAGGTGGCCGTGGGAAAGGCAACGATCGTGAAGCCGAAGGACCGCATGTTCCACAACCGAGAGATGCCGGATGGCGTCTTCAAGGTTAACGTGGCCAGTGTCTTAGCGGGCTTCGAGGATTTGCCTCCTCCGGTACTAGTCGATGACGACGAGACCCCTAAGATGATTGGTGCATGGAAGAGCTGGTTCTTGCCTTGGCTGAAGTCTCTTCTTCATCTCGAGGCGCCCAGTATCACGCCAACGCCACCTTCTCAAGAAGGAATGAACACCACCCCACCTACCAAATTACCTACACCTATCATGGCAGGTGATAGCAGATGACGCGAGGGAGAGCCTCCATTAGTGCCAGATCATGTCGCCCCTACTGTTGAAGAAGCAAATGTTGATGATGACATGGATGATGATGATGATGACCCAGACAAGTATGTCAATACCGCCTATGATTATGGAGGATACATGGCTCAAGACGACAAAGACTCAGTCTATGAGCGTGGAGATGATGACTTGATGCTGCCTAATTTGCCGAAGCCGGAACGTCCTAAGGCGGAATGCAAAAAGTCTCTCTTCAAGCGATCCCCGCAGGAGACGCCTCCAGATGCCGCCTGTACCCAGCAACCCCCCGAGGCCCGTCCATTGATTAGCCCGACGAAACTGGGGGTGGTGGTTAGGGAAGGTATGGTGGACTCACTACCGCCACCCGCCAAGAAGGAAAGGAGGAGACCGGACAGGAAAGGCCCTAAAGGCGCCAGAGCTGCTTCAAGCAGCGAGCTGCCTCTGAAGCCCCAGGTGGTAGACATAATACCTGTCGAAGGTGCGAAGCGCTTCCATGTCACCGGCGAGCTGATCCTACCTGCCAAAGTGCTAGAGCACCTAGTGAACAATGGTCTGAGGAGACTCCATGAAGATGTGCTGGCCAGAGGGAAAAGCCTTCTGATCACGGAAAAACCATGATACCCGCTTTATGCGGCTCAGGTGCCAGGTGGGAAGTTGTACGCCAAGAGATGGCCCCTGAATAAGTTCATCCTACTTTTTGACTACATCTACGACATGTTCCACATGACCAAGCTGGATTTCCAATTCATCCGCATGTATGCGCTGTATCTCAACTACTTCATCAGGATCGAGAACATACAATATATCTGCGTCGCAGACCCGTTCTATATGCACGAGAGTTTCCTGGTAGTTTGTAAAGAGCACCTTGACTATGCAAGCAAGTACCTCGGTGACTTCATGATCGCTAATAAGGACAAGGAAGCAATTCTCTTGCATTATCATCCCACGTAAGTCATCCGCACATATCCTTTTGTTACAAGCACATAAAGAGTGTTCTCGATAGTGCCCTGTTAACCTTCAGCCTGTCTAGTGGATATATCAAGGTGAAAAAGTATAGGAATCGTGGGCTGGCTTTCGGTCATAAGACCGACTTCTGCTGCATCCAGCAACCGCACACTAGTATGGCTGATGGTTTCTATCTCATGCATCACCTGCTTGAGTATAGAAGGGATAATCAAGGCCTTCGCATGTCACCTACTACCAACGATGCCGAGATTTTCAGCTGGGCCGCAAGCATAGGAAAGACACCGGATTATCAAATCAGAGCTGAGTTTTATCAAGTACAGTGTGAAATTGCCCAAGTGATCATGAAGGAGGTCCTCGAACCAACAGGGATGTTCTACCATGGGCCAATCACGCGGGAATATGTCCGAGCACTGCTACTCGCTCAGCGTCTGGACCTGAAGCCTTTCAAGAAGCTCGGGTGCTTCCTCCCTGACTATGAAGATTGGACCGCCGACATGGATAACTGATTGTCGATGACAATGTGTCACTACTATCTTTCTATGGCAAAACTTTGAATTTATGCACGTCGAAACTATCTGATGTAACTAAATTGTGGTCCTGAACTAGCATAGATCGCTCTAGTTAATTAGTTTGGGTATGAGGAACTTCGTCATTTATGTTTACTATTGGTTGCTTGTATTTTGCTAATTATGCCTCTTTGTTTTCTTAAGTACATTATGTTGCATATTATCGTCCAATTCATCAACTCATGATGCAGGTACATAGATCAGAGATGGCGAAGGACTACTACGTCGTGTACGTTGGGAGGGTTCCAGGAGTCTACGACCACTGGCCAGCCGCTCAGGCCCAGGTGCACAGGTACCCGGGTGCTAGCCACAGAGGGTCGACAGCAGAGCCGAAGCGGAAAGTAGTTACTTGAGGTCGACACTCTAGCATGAGCAGGGGTGGGACCGCCGGTACTACATAGTCGCGCTCTTGCTCATGCTAATCGCTCTTCTCTTCTACATCATGGTTTAGATAGAGATGATGAAACTTGTGTGTGTGCCATGACCATGCAGTTGCAATTATTCAAGACATGACATGATCGCACTTGTGTATCACTATTTTCGAGATGTGATGATATTTGTGTTGAAAGATGATGATGATGATGGTATGACGACACTACTGTATGTCTATGATATGATGAGAATAGTGTATGTTTAGTATCATATGATGAAACTATTGTATAGAGCCTGTACAAAATATGTAGAGGGGTGCAAATATGTGAAAGCAGGAATATTAGTAGTAGCACTGGAAAGCACCTACTAGAAGCGCTGGATTAGCAGCAGCGCATCATCTGAACAAGCGCTACAGATAGTTATTAGCAGTGCTTGTCCAGGAGGTGCTACTGCTAACAATACTTAGCAGTAGCGCTACCTGTACCAGCGCTACTGCTACAACTTAGCTGTAGCGCGCTAGCAGTAGCGCTGGACCCAGTGCTACTGCTATACATATTTCAAGCGCTACTACTAGGGTTTTCCCTAGTAGTGAGAGGTAATTGCCTACGTCTTGCTTGATTATATTGGATGTATAGTATGGTTTACAGAGTAGATCTAGCTCGAGATCAGCATGAGCTAAACCCCAAGGCGAGGAGGTGATGAATATATCTCTAGCCCTAAAGACTACAAACCTCAGTTTATATAGACACCGATAGGGTTAGGGTTACCGGAGATAGATTACAATAAAGGATAAAAGATCCTGTCTATCAAAGACTTGGAGAGTGCACCACAGCTTCATTTATCCCCTGTTGCTGTACGGCTTCACGAGTTCAGCCCATATTCGATGGGCCGACGTCTCGAGGACCCCTCAGTCCATAACTCCCTCAGTAGCCCCCGAACATGACTCCAACGATGGGGTTTGTTCTCTGGAATCTTCATATCATTGGCTTGCGAGATGAGTTCTTTCATTTCTCTATTCAGTTCGGAGCCGTATCAATTTCGCCGAACTCTATTGAGAACCCGGAATTAACGTGCTCAGACCCGGATAGTTTCTGGGCTCCGAAAGTGTCAAGGTGGGACCATCAGAGTTTAATGCCATTCCTCGAGGCCAGAGCTTCATGCACCTTTTCAGAAGGCGCACGTCCCAACGCCAAATTTCCATGGGCCCGTCCTTCCGGCTTCAAGGCAAGACGCCCCTTTATAGATCCAAAGGCGCACGGGATAATTTACCCTCCCCTTTCACAAGGTTCAACACCGAAGAAATTTCCCGACGCCATGGCTAACCTCCCAGGTTCATCCTCGTGCCCACACGGTCCACTCCCAGGCAATTGGTCAAGCTGTTCAGTTTCATGCCTTCAGTTGAGGCACTTGCAGATGTAGTGTTTCCTCCCTCTAGCAGATTTGGTTCCTGTCCGCGCCGGCCTCATCTCCATCGATCACTGCGCCCTCGCCGAGAACTCCCCCTCTCCGAGTAAGGAGGAGAGGGTGTGTCTCGTGCCCTTCCTTCTAAGAGGTTTGAGCTTTCCTATCCATCCCTTTTTATGGGGATTGTTGGAGTTCTATGGGATCCAGCTCCACAACCTCACCCTGGGGTCCATATTGCACATATCTAGCTTCATAGCCTTGTGCGAGATATTTTTGAGTTGCGAGGCTCACTTTGACTTGTGGAGGAAGTATTTCTACCTTGTCCCTCACCTCTGAGAGGGATCCATATTTGAGGTGGGTAGCGCCGAAGTATGGCAGATAGCTGGGACAGGGTACCCAATTGGGACCCCATAGAAAGATCCCGAAGGATGAACCTCAGAGTGGTTTTATATTGAAGATGTTCCCCTAACCGATCCAATTCGGCAGGGGCTGCTCGAATACTCAAATGACTCGCCTATAAAGCAGTTCAACTAGCGGCCTAGAGGCCCTTCCCAACAGGACAGTGAAGAGGTGTGTGCGCTGGCGGCCAAGATCAGGCTATTAACTAGCAGTAAGCTGACCATGGTCGGGGTAGTGGCCATCGCTATTACCCGGTATGTGTAACCCTTGCAGCAAAGGGGTCATCCCTTAATGTGCTACAATGGGACCAATGACGTAACCCGCTACCAGCGATAAGGGCCAGACAATAAGGCGGTATCATGGGAAAACACGGGCACCTATGGGGCCATCGGCCCCTTGTGGTTCGGCAGGGGGGAAGAGCACATTGCACAAAGAATGGAGGGTGCAGAGCAGCACGACAGCGATCACACGGGTAGTTTTTACCTAGGTTCGGGCCGCCGTGAGGCGTAAAACCCTACACCTGCTTTGGTGGATTGATGAGGGGACCGTGGTGGAGACGCAGTGCGCTAGCCCGGCAGGGTTACCTCGGGGCGAGAGCAGCTACGCACGTATGAGTGTACAAGGGTCCGAATCCTTTCTAGGGTTGCCATGACCCTCCTTTTATAGATCAAGGGGTCACCACAATGGCAAATCAGTCATTGCATACTGATTAGATAGCAAACAGTGCTATCATACCTAACTCTGCAAACATGACAAGGTGCATTAAATGCACCACTTAGTGTCACATAATAGCGCAGCCCGACAAGCCTTGCTGGGCCGTTCGGCCACCTTCTCGCCTGCCTGCATGACACGTCTTTGGACGGATGTCATTTGGAGGTGATTTCCTTCGGAAACGGCTGCCATGTGCCAAATAACAGCCACTTAGTCACTTGGGGGCTCGACACCGCACCGATCAATGATTTGCGTTATTGTGAGGTGGAGCGCTGGAGTCTTGGCGGGGTATTCTGCCCTAATCATGCCCGGTAGGCCTACCGGGACAATCTTGAGACTTGTCTTTGGGGAAACTTTGACCTCGCTAGGCTCGCATGCCCGGCAAGGGAGGTTTTTCCTTAGTGGTGTCTTCCTCCTTTAGCTTGACTTGGTCTTCTTGATTTGCCCTTCGATTTCTCAAAGAGTAATCTCTTCTGCTTGGTCTGGTCTTGGATGACGTAACCTTGCTGTTGAGCCTATGTATAGTCCAGGCAACACACCTGGGGTTTGTTGCACCAATAGGAGCCCCCGAGCCTGGCCTGAACGCGCTGCCGAGTGTCATCGGGTAGGCCCTGTCAAGTACATAGGTGAGGAGGCTGCGGTAGTTCGTCCTTTGAGGTCTTCTTTGCTTCTTCATTAATCTGAGCATGGATTGGCTTCTGGCTTCCCGGTGCGTTCCGTAACGCCAATTGTAGTGGGGTCATCTCTGTAATGGCCCGTGAATGACTTTAACGCATGGGGGAGTAACTGCCAATTCACTCTTCCCACTACATCCTTATCCCTTGCCACGTATGCTGCATGCATTGAGTGGAGTAGGTAATGGAGGCGCGTGGTGCAGAGAGAGCGCCATGGCAGGTGCCCGGTCTTCTTGGGTTAGTGGAGAGGGACAGCTGTTACCCATCGAGGGATCAGCCCCCAGCCTCGTTTTCCCTATAAAAGGGGATGTGGGCAGGGGCATAGGCTCACACCAATCTCCCCCCTCGGTCTTCGGGTCTTGTGTCTTTGTTATGGAGCGGGGAGGGGAAGAAGGGTGCGGCCGCACCTTTGTTGGGATAGGGTCCCCTTCCCGTCCTCGCACAAAGCACCCGGCCTGGAGTGGTGGCCCGACGCTTAGTGCGGGTGGAAAAGGCCTTAGGTGGGTGCGCGGGTGGCACGGCGGCAGCACCGGAGGTAGCTACTCTGGCGCGCTCATTGCCGGGCCATCCGCGGCCCCAATCTTAGTGAGGGGCCACGTGGGCGACACCAAGCAAAAGTCCATAATAGACACAAAGCATGGTAGTCGACCGTGGCCTATCCTCCCTTCTCCCATGATGTCGAAGGGAGATCGCAGAAGCGGTTCACCATTGGTTACGGCAGATCCCCCCTTTTGGGGTACTGCTTATCTTGTGTATGGGCGGGTTCCTTGCGCCCGTGCATGCTTCTTCAGGGGAGGGCATCCTTCTAGCTTCGGGTCGTCGGGGACGACCATGCTCTTCGTGGAGCCTCCTGATACGTCCATTTTGCATCATGTTTTCTTACTGTTATTTATAACATTTTTACCCCTAATAATGCTTTTTGGAGTAATTCTAATGCCTTTTCTCTCATAATTTACAAGGTACACACCAAGAAGGAGAATTCCGGCAGCTGGAAATCTGGACCTGAAAAAGCTACGTCAGGCTACCTATTCTGCACAACTCCAAATGAGCTGAAACTTCACGGGGATTTTTTATGGAATATATAAGAAATACTGGTGCAAATAACTACCAGAGGCAGGCCATCAGGTGGGCACAACCCACCTGGGCGCGCCAGGGCCCCCAGGCGCGCCCTGGTGGGCTGTGGCCTCCTTGGCCCACCTCTGGTGCCATCTTCTGGTATATAGGTCATTTTGACCTAGAAAAAAAATAAGAGGAGGACTTCCAGGACGAAGCGCCACCGCCTCGAGGCGGAACTTGGGCGAGAGCACTTTTACCCTCCGGCAGAGCGATTCCGCTGGGGGAACTTCCCTCCCGGAGGGGGAAATCATCGTCCTCGTCATCACCAACAACTCTCCCATCTTGGGGAGGGCAATCTCCATCAACATCTTCAACAGCACCATCTCATCTCAAACCCTAGTTCATCTCTTGTGTTCAATCTTGTTACCGGAACTATAGGTTGGTGCTTGTGGGTGACTAGTAGTGTTGATTACATCTTGTAGTTGATTAGTATATGGTTTATTTGGTGTATGATTATATGTTTAGATCCAATATGCTATTTAATACTCCTCGGATCATGAGCATGTTTATCATTTGTGAGTTGTTACTTTTGTTCTTGAGGTCATGGGAGAAATCATGTTGCAAGTAATCATGTGAACTTGATATGTGTTCGATATTTTGATAGTATGTATGTTGTGATTCCCTTAGTGGTGTCATGTGAACGTCGACTACATGACACTTCACCATATTTGGGCCTAAGGGAATGCATTGTGGAGTAGCAATTAGATGGTGGGTCGCGAGGGTGACAGAAACTTAAACCCCAGTTTATGGGCTATTCCGTAAGGGACCGAATGGATGCAAAAGTTTAATGCTATGGTTAGAATTTATTCTTAATACTTTTCTCGTAGTTGCGGATGCTTGCGGGAGGGTTAATCATAAGTAGGAGGTTTTTAAGGTAAAAACAGCACCTAAGCACCGGTCCACCCACATATCAAATTATCAAAGTAGCGAACACAAATCGAACCAACATGGTGAAAGTGACTAGATGAAATTCCCGTGTACCCTCACGAACGCTTTGCTTATCATAAGAGACCGTTTTGGCCTGTCCTTTGCCTCAAAAGGATTGGGCTACCTTGCTGCACTTTTATTACTACTATTGTTACTTGCTCGTTACAAATTATCTTGCTATCAAACTACTCCGCTACTTACAATTTCAGTACTTGCAGACATTACCTTACTGAAAATTACTTGTCATTTCCTTCTTCTCCTCGTTGGGTTCGACACTCTTAATTATCGAAAAGAGCTACAATTGATCCCCTATACTTGTGGGTCATCACCTCCCGAAGCTCCCGATGCCTGTCCTGGTCGCCACGGCGAGGGATTGAGTGATGGCGGACGTGCCTCCTCAAGCGACAGCAATGAGGAGGGTGGCGGCAACCCATGACGCATCAAGAGCGAGGATGACCGCTCTGACGTGGCGTGATCGCCAACAGCACCATCATCACCGGTTGGGCCTTCGGCAGTGCCACCATCTGCACCTGCCCTCCGGTTTCTTCCTCCCAGCACGGGAATGGCGCCATCCTGATCCTGGGGAGGCGCCGAATCCCAGCCAGACCTTCCCTCCGTCTTCTTCATCTCCCACTGTAGTTTTGAGGAGGAGGGGAACAGAGCAAAGGAATTGATTGAGATTGGAGTTCCACCAAAAAAAATCCTATGCATCTAGTTGATCGTGATTGGAATTATATATATAATTTTTGGCCTCGTGAAGGAGAAAGTATCGCTCTAGCTTGGGGGAGGCTTAAGTCAATGTTATATTCATGCCCCAATCATGAGCTCTCAAGAGAAATTTTTATCCATAATTTTTATGCTCAGCTTTGTCGTAATGATCAAACCATGCTTGATACTTCTTGTGCTAGTTCTTTTATGAAGAAGACTATTGAATTCCGGTGGGATCTTCTAGAAAGAATTAAATGCAACACTGAAGATTGGGAACTCGACGAAGGTAAAGAGTCAGGTATTAAAATTAAATATAATTGTGTTAAATCTTTTACGGATACCGATGCTTCTCAAAAGTTTAGCACTAAATATGGACTTGACTCTGAGATAGTAGCCTCCTTTTGTGAATCATTTGCTACTCATGTTGAACTCCCTAAAGAGAAGTGGTTTAAATATCACCCACCTATTGAAGAAGAAATTAAAGAACCGGTACCAGGTAAACAAGAAACTATACTTTATAATGTTGATCCAGTTGTTCCTTCTGCTTATATTGAGAAACCACCTTTCCCTGTTAGGATAAAGGAACATGATAAAGTTTCAACTGTGGTTAACAAAAGCTATATTAGAACACCTAAACCTGATGAAAAAATTAAAGTAGAACCTAGCATTGCTATGGTTAGAGATCTCTTAGAAGAAGATATAGATGGGCATGTTATTTACTTCTGTGAAGAAGCTGCTAGAATTGCCAAACCTGATAAAAAGGATAAACATAGACCTGTTGTTGGCATGCCTGTCATCTCAGTTAAAATAGGGGATCACTGTTATCATGGTTTATGTGACATGGGTGCTAGTGTGAGTGCTATTCCTTACACCCTTTATCAAGAAATTATGAAAGACATAGCACCTGCAGAGTTAGAAGACATAGATGTTACTATTAAACTGGCTAATAGAGACACCATATCACCATTTGGGATTGTTAGAGATGTTGAAGTCTTGTGTGGGAAAATAAAGTACCCTACTGATTTTATTGTTCTTGGTTCCCCTCAAGATGACTTTGTCCCATTATCTTTGGTAGACCTTTCTTGAATATAGTTAATGCTAAGATAGACTATAAGAAACAAATTGTTGGTGTTACCTTTGGTGATGAGTCTCATGAGTTCAATTTTTCCAAGTTTAGTAAAAATCTTCATGAAAAAGAATTGCCTAGTAAGGATGAATTAATTGGTCTTGCTTCAATTCATGTTCCACCTACTGATCCTTTAGAACAATATCTGCTAGACCATGAAAATGATTTACATATGCATGAAAGAAATGAAATAGATAAAAATTTCTTTGAACAACGTCCTCTGCTTAAACACAATTTGCCTATTGAAACTCTAGGAGGTCCTCCTCCACCTAAAGGTGATCCTGTGTTTGAATTAAAACAATTGTCAGACACTTTGAAATATGCTTATCTTGATGAAAAGAAGATATATCCTATTATTATTAGTGCTAACCTTTCAGAACATGAAGTAAGATTATTGAAAGTTCTAAGGAAGCACCGAGCTACTATTGGATATACTCTTGATGATTTAAAGGGCATTAGTCCCACTCTATGTCAGCATAAAATTAACATGGAACCTGATGCTAAACCCGGTGTCGATCACCAACGTCGGTTAATTCCGAAGATGAAAGAAGTGGTAAGAACAGAAATATTAAAACTTCTGGAAGCAGGTATAATCTATCCTATAGCTGATAGTAGATGGGTAAGTCATGTTCATTGTGTTC
Source organism: Thinopyrum obtusiflorum (assembly GCA_036873465.1). NCBI lineage: Eukaryota > Viridiplantae > Streptophyta > Magnoliopsida > Poales > Poaceae > Thinopyrum > Thinopyrum obtusiflorum. The sequence goes on along the minus strand of JAAAWM010011731.1, from coordinate 39,604 downwards.
CTAAGAAAGGAGGTATTACTGTTATTCCTAATGATAAGAATGAACTTATTCCACAAAGAATTGTTACAGGCTATAGAATGGTAATTGATTTTAGAAAACTAAATAAAGCAACTAGAAAAGATCATTACCCTTTGCCTTTTATTGATCAAATGCCTGAAAGATTATCTAAGCACACACACTTTTGCTTCCTTGATGGATATTCTGGTTTTTCACAAATACCTGTTTCTCAACCTGATCAAGAAAAGACCACTTTTACTTGTCCCTTTGGAACCTATGCTTATAGACGTATGCCTTTTGGTTTATGTAATGCACCTGCTACCTTTCAAAGATGTATGACTGCTATATTCTCTGACTTTTGTGAAAAGATTGTTGAGATTTTCATGGATGACTTTTCTGTTTATGGGAAGTCTTTTGATGATTGTTTTAGCAATCTTGAGCAAGTTTTACAGAGATGTGAACAAACAAATCTTGTCCTGAATTGGGAGAAGTGCCACTTTATGGTTAATGAAGGCATTGTCTTGGGTCATAAAATTTCTGAAAGAGGTATTGAAGTGGACCAAGCTAAGGTTGATGCAATTGAGAAAATGCCATGTCCTAAAGATATAAAAGGTATTCGTAGTTTCCTAGGTCATGCTGGTTCCAATAGGAGATTTATCAAAGACTTTTCTAAAATTTCTAGGCCTCTCACTAGTCTCTTGCAAAAGGATATTCCTTTTGTTTTTTATGATGATTATTTAGAAGCCTTTGAAACACTCAAGAAAGCCTTAATTTCTGCACCTATTGTTCAACCACCTGATTGGAACTTGCCTTTTGAAATTATATGTGATGCTAGTGATTATGCTGTTGGTGTTGTTCTAGGACAAAGAGTTGATACGAAACTGAATGTTATTCATTATGCTAGTAAAACTCTAGACAGTGCTCAAAGAAACTATGCTACTACTGAAAAGGAATTCTTAGCAGTGGTGTTTGCTTGTGATAAGTTTAGACCTTATATTGTTGATTCAAAAGTAACTGTTCACACAGACCATGCTGCTATTAAATATCTCATGGAAAAGAAAGAAGCTAAACCTAGACTTATTTGATGGGTTTGTTACAAGAATTTGATTTACATATTATTGATGGAAAAGGAGCTGAGAACACAGTAGCTGATAATTTGTCTAGGCTTGAAAATGTGCTTGATGACCCACTACCTATTGATGATAGTTTTCCTGATGAGCAGTTAGCTGCAATAAATGTTTCTCATAGTACTCCTTGCCATGCTGATTATGCTAATTACATTGTTACTAAATATTTACCACCTAGCTTTACATACCAACAAAAGAGAAAATTCTTCTATGATTTAAGACATTACTTTTGGGATGACCCACATCTTTATAAAGAAGGAGTAGATGGTATTATTAGACGTTGTGTACCTGAGCATGAACAGGGACAAATCCTATGAAAATGTCACTCGAAAGCTTATGGAGGGCGTCATGCTGGAGATAGACCCGCTCATAAGGTATTGCAGTCTGGATTTTATTGGCCTACTCTCTTCAAGGATGCCCGTAAGTTTGTCTCATCTTGTGATGACTGTCAAAGAATAGGTAATATCGGTAAGAGTCAAGAAATGCCTATGAATTATTCACTTGCTGTTGAACCATTTGATGTTTGGGGATTTGATTACATGGGACCTTTTCCTTCGTCTAATGGGTATACACATATTTTGGTTGCTGTTGATTATGTTACTAAATGGATAGAAGCTATTCCAACTAGTAGTGTTGATCACAACACCTCTATTAAGATGCTTAAGGAAGTTATTTTCCCAAGGTTTGGAGTACCTAGATATTTAATGACTGATGGTGGTTCACACTTTATTCATGGTGCTTTCCGTAAAATGCTTGCCAAGTATGATGTTAACCATAGAATTGCATCACACTACTAGGGAAAACTCTAGTAGTGGCGCTTGAAATATGCATAGTAGTAGCGCTGGGTCCAGTGCTACTGCTACCGCACTACAACTAAGTTGTAGAAATAGCACTGTTATTGGCAGCGCTACTGGTAAGTATTGTTAGCAGTAGCGCTTCCCGGACCAGCTCTACTGATAACTATCTGCAGCGCTTGTTCACAAGAAGCGCTGCTGGTAAGCCAGCGCTACTGCTAGGTGCTTTCCAGCGCTAGTGCTAATGTTCCTGCTTTCGTCGGCCCGCACCCCTCTACGTATTTGTATTGTATTTATACACGCTCTATATAATAGTTTCATCAGATCATACTAAACATACACTATTCTCATCATATCATAGACATATAGTAGTCTCATCATACCATCATCATTATCATCATTCAACACAAATATCATCACATCTCGAAAATAGCGATACACAAGTGTGATCATGACATGTCTCGAATAAGTGCAACTGCATGGTCATGGCACACACACAAGTTTCATCATCTCTATCTAAACCATGATGTAGAAGAGAAGAGCAATCAGCATGAGCAAGAGCGCGACTATGTAGTACCGGCGGTCCTGTCCCTGCTCATGCTGGAGTGTCCACCTCAAGTAACTACTTTCCGCTTCGGCTCTGCTGTCGAACCCACTGTGGCTAGCACCCGGGTACCTGTGCACCTGGGCCTGAGCGGCTGGCCAGTGGTCGTAGACTCCTGGAACCCTCCCAACGTACACGGCGTTGTAGCCCTTCGCCATCTCTAATCTATGTACCTGCATCATGAGTTGATGAATTGAACAATAATATGCAACATAATGTACTTAAGAAAACAAAGAGGCATAATTAGCAAAATACAAGCAACCAATAGTAAACATAAATGACGAAGTTCCTCATACCCAAACTAATTAACTAGAGCAATCTACGCTAGTTCAGGACCATGGTTTAGTTACATCACATAGTTTCACCGTGCATAAATTCAAAGTTTTGCCATAGAAAGATAGTAGTGACACATTGTCATCAACAATCAATCCTCCATGTCGGCAGTCCAATCTTCATAGTCAGGGAGGAAGCACCCGAGCTTCTTGAAAGGCTTCAAGTCCAGACGGTGAGCGAGTAGTAGTGCTCGGACATCTTCCCGCGTGATTGGCCCATGGTAGAAAATCCATGTTGGTTCGAAGACCTCCTTCATGATCACTTGGGCAAGTTCACACTATATGTGATAAGACTCAGCTCTGATTCGATGATCCAGTGTCTTTCCTATGCTTATGGCCCAGCTGACAATCTTGGCATCGTTGGTAGTAGGTGACATGCGAAGGCGTTATTTATCCCTTCTGTACTCGAGCAGGTGATGCATGAGGTAGAATCCATCAACCATACTAGTGTGCGGTTGCTGGATGCAGCAGAAGTCGGTCTTATGACCGAAAGCCAGCCCGCGACCCCTGTTCTTTTTCACCTTGATATATCCACCAGACAGGCTGAAGGTTAACAGGGCACTATCGAGAACACTCTTTATGTGCTTGTAATCCTTTTTCCTGAGGTTCTTCGATGCCCCCCCCCCCCCCCCCCCCCCCCCCCCCCCCCCCCCCCCCCCCCCCCGCTGCGCAAATTAAGTACACCTCAAATTAGCCTCCATGCTTGCAAAGGAATGATTAACACTTACAAAAGGATATGTGCAGATGACTTACGTGGGGTGATAAGGCACGAGAATCACTTTGTTTTCCTTATTAGCAATCATGAAGTCACCGAGGTACTTGCTCGCATAGTCACGGTGCTCTTTGCAAACTGCCAAGAAGCTCTCGTGCATATAGAACGGGTCCGCGACAGAGATATATTGTATGTTCTCGATCTTGATGAAGTAGTTCAGATACAGCGCATACATGTGGATGAACTGGAAATCCAGCTTGGTCATGTGGAACATGTCATAGATGTAGTCAAATAGTAGGATGAACTTATTCGCGGGCCATCTCTCGGCGTACAACTTCCCACCCGGCACCTGAGCTCCGTAAAGCGGGTATCCTGGTTATTCCGTGATCAGAAGGCTTTTCTCTCTGGCCAGCACATCTTCATGCAGTCTCCTTAGATCATGGTTTACTAGGTGCTCTAGCACTTCGGCAGGTAGGATCGGCTCACCGGCGACATGGAAGCGCTTCGCACCTTTGACAGGTATTCTGTCTACCACCCGGGGCTTCAGAGGTGGCTGGCTGCTTGAAGCAGCTCTGGCGCCTTTACGGCCTTTCTTGTCCGGTCTCCTCCTTTGCTTCTTGGTGGGTGGCGGTAGTGAGCCCACCATACCTTCCCTAACCACCACCCCTAGTGCCGTCGGCCTAATCAGTGGACGGGCCTCGGGGGGTTGCTGGGTATAGGCGGCATCTGGAGGCGTCTCCTGCGAGGATCTCTTGAAGAGAGACTTTTTGCATTCCGCCTTAGGACGTTCCTGCTCTGGCAAATCAGGCAGCATGAAGTCATCATCTCCACGCTCATATCCTGAGTCTTCGTCGTCCTGAGCCATCAATCCTCCATCATCATAGGCGGTATTGAAAGACTTGTCTGGGCCATCATCATCAACCTCCATGTCATCATCAACATTTGCTTCTTTAACAGCGGGGGCGACATCATCTGGCACTAATGGAGGCTCTCCCTCAGGTCGTCCGCTATCACCCTGCCACGACAGGTGCAGGTAATATGGTAGGTGGGGTGGTGTTCTTACCTTCTTGAGAAGGTGGCGTTGGCGTGATACCGGGCACCTCGAGACGAAGAAGATACTGGGCGCCTCGAGACGAAGAAGAGACTTTGGCCGAGGCAAGAACCAGCTCTTGCATGCGCCAATCATCTTAGCGGTCTTGTCGTCATTGACTGGTACCTGAGGAGGCAAATCCTCAAAGCCCGCTAAGACACTGGCCACGTTAACCTTGAAGACGCCATCGGGCATCTCGCGGTTGTGGAACATGCGGTCCTTCGGCTTCACGATCGTTGCCTTTCCCACAGCCACCTTCTGGCCCTTAATGTCGTAGAGTAGGGTGCACGGGGTGTCATCGGCCTACGAAGGAGACATGTCTGCGACATCAAACATCCGAAAGGCAACTGAAACGGAAGACTATAGACATGCTGGTGAAAAGGGTATGACGCGTAATTACCGTGAGGGCGTTGAGCTCAGCCAGCGATGAAGGCCCACCGAGCATGCAAGAGACGGAGGTCGGGCTGCTATGAATAGGAGCGGGACCTTTTGCGGTTGCTTGAGCAGGTGCTGGTGTTGTGGTGTTCGCCGAATTGCTCCCGACAAAGCTGGGAAGGGGAAAGTCCTTCAGCCGTGCATTTGGATGGTTCTTCGTGAAATCGAAAAGTGCCGGAATCAAGCTGACCACTGCGTGAGTGACCGCTGCATTGACGGCCCCGAGCAACTCTTCTTTGGTCTCAGCTTTGGTCTTATTAACCGCAATCGCGACCCTCTCGTCGATGATCTGCTGAGTGACGACCGACTGTCTCTTCCTTCTTTCCACTGGCTCCTCGTGGTAGCACGTCTTCCACGAGGCGCCATCTTCGACGCCGTGCACACGTCCATAGGACGGCGGCTTGTCCACCAAGACCTTTTTCATTATGTTCATAGCCCGGTTGAATGGGGTGTCCCACTTGGGCCTCGCCGACGACTGTGATGACTCGTCGCTTTCGGCTGCCTTTTGGTGCTGCTCTTTCTACAAAAGGAACGTGGATGGTTTACTAATGTGACAAAACTTGCAGTCGAATTGATTGGAAGCTAATATGATAATGTGGTGATATAACAATTACCAGAAGTCTCATGAACTCCCTCGTGTCCGGGTCCATGTAAAAGATCTTTTTGAGTTTGTCCCACTTGTACCGGGCCCTGATCCAGTCATGCTCCAGCGGGTCGGTGAACTCCGCCGAGGGGTCTGGGATTCCATGACTTTCACGTTCGGCGTCCTCCTTGGCCCATACGTGCCTCTTCCCCTTGTAACCACGGCTTCCGAGGCGGTGGGGAGGTGTGTTCCTGGCCTGGAGCGCCTTCATTATCTCCGACTTTGCCTTGACACTTTCTTTATCGCAATTCTCCATGATTGCAAAGTCCTCTTCCGTTATTGACGGATTATCAGCATGAATCTTCGACCACGGTTCATTCTTCGCAATCGCTTTTTTCACCCGAACTTTCCAGGCGGACAAGTCATTGGTGAATGTCACCATTGCCTTGTCGTTTATCTTTGTCATGGCGACGTCTTCCCACGGATCTTTATATTTGACTTCATCCCAGCCGGGGAACAAGAACCTATTGTGCAACTTCTTTAGGAGCATGTTCTCCATATGTGGTATGAGCCTCAACCTCTCATCATTGATGTTGGCGGTTTCCCTGAGGATGCATCCAAGTTGATTGCCCCAGCACGAGCGCGCTTCCTCCGGCACCATTGGCTCTAACTTCTTGGGGTGCATCTCCATGACCACAATTTGTCCGATGCCAAGCTCGTTTCTTCTTCGTGTCCTCTTCTTCTCCGTTGCTTTACAGGCTATGACAACATCGTTGCCAGTCTCGAGGGTGGTGTCGGTGCTGGTGCCAGTGCTGGTGCCGGTGTTGGCATCGGTGTCGGGGTTGGTGCCACTGCCACTACCATGCAATCCCATCTGGTGTGCGTCCAGGTAATCGAAAAAGTGATTTGCTGCCTCGATGGGGTCATTGAGGCGAGCAGAGCCACCCACGACTTTGGCGTCGGTAGACATGTTTCCTATTCAACAATTGTAAATAAAATATATAATGAAGAGAAAAAAGGGGCCTATATTTGGTCGGAATGGTGATTCATTCCCCTTCCGGCAAATCCCGGGTACTCCATATGTCCTAGTTTCTAGCACAAGTCATGCCGAAAATCACGGAAATTTTTGGCATGACCTTTGCTAAAAAGTGGACATATGGAGCGCCTGAAATTTGCTGGAACGGAAATGAATCAACATTCCGGCAAAACATAGGCCACTCAGATATTTTTCAACAATTGGCACAAAAGTTCATATAACATATTTGATGCTATCTCAAGAGAACATGGCAACATTATATGACAGATTTCCAGGACTTAGCAAATTAACCATTAGCTACTGCCCTAAAGAAATTTGCGCTAGCTAAATTTGCTCATTTGCTAAAAAAATTGGCCCTAGCTATATTTGCTACTGCCCTAATTAGCTACAGTTTTTAATTTGCCACTGTTTTTTTATTTGCTACTGTTTTATACCTAATTTTTTGCTACTGTTTTTATACCTATTTTTTGCCAACTTGCCACAAAATTTTGCTAACTTGCTAAAAAAACAAAAAACAAAAATTTGCTAATCAGCTACTGCCCTAATTTGCTAACTTTGCTATTTTTGTTTGCTAAATTTGCTAACTTGCCCTAAAATTTGCTAAATTTTCCCTAAACAGAGGCTAAGTTTGCTAAATTGGCCCTAAATAGAGGCTCGGGCGGGGGAGAGGAGGGCAGGGGAGAGGAGAGGCTTACGGCGAGGGAGCTCAGGTTCGGGCGGCGGCGGTCGAGGGCGGCGGAAGGCGGCGGCGGCGAGGTCGAGGTCGCGCGGGCAAGGGAGAGGTGGGGGCGGCGTTATGGTCGAGGGCAGGCAGGGGAGACGCCGCTGAGGTCGAGGGCGCGCTCGGGAGACGGCCGGCGACAAGGTCGACGGCCGGCGGTCGAGGGCTACGGACGGCTCGAGGGCGGGCTGGGCGACGGTGGCAGCGACGGAGTGGGGGAAGAGGGTGTGAGGAGAGTGGGGTTGGGACTTGGCGGACCTGGCAAAATTTGAGCTCTCGCGGTGGTTAACTCAAAATAGTAGTAGCGCTGGTTTAGGATCCAGCGCTATAGCTATCTTAGCTATAGCGCTGGGTTGTAATGCAGCGCTACTGCTAATGGCGCATAGTAGTAGCACTTTTTTAGGATCCGACGCTATAGCTAAGATAGCTATAGCGATGGATCCTAAAAAAGCGCTACTGCTAACTGTTCCAACTTTTATTCTTTTCTTTTTATTATTTTCCTTTTCTAGTTTTTAGTTTTCTTTTATTATTTTCCTTTTCTTTTCTGTTTACTTTTCTTTTTGTTTTGTACTGCTTTCTCCCTTTTGTTTTTTTCTCTCCCGATGACGGCGTCTCCCTCTCCCCACTGCGCGAATATCACCAGAACCATGCATGTGGTGGTAACATATCAGTTGACCGATAACGGTTACTTAAGTGCGTACACAAAATAGATACATATATATAAATGTAGGTTTCTGATCAGCTGCGTCGACAATGTTTCACATTGAGCTTCTTCCCTTTCTTGTTTGTTCCCGAGTAATTGAGCCCCTCCTTGTGACTTTTCCGGACCCATGGCATACGATCTTTCTTAGGTAATGTAGTATTGATTCTTCTTTTCACGTATGCTTCATCGTCATCGTCATCTTCCCTCATCGGGTTGCCGTATTGTTCGTAGTCTTCCTCGTTGGCGACTCCATCCATTCCGACGATGCTCCTTTTGGATCTCCTCACGACAACACGGCTGGGATTGGCCAGGTTGGTTATGAAGAAGCATTGTGTCACGTGCTTAGCGTGTACCCATGGCTCATTTTTGGTGATGACGTTAACGTTCATGGGATTGCTCTTCGCGTCGGGTATAGACATGGTGGTGAAATACTTGTTTTCTCTTACGACGTCCTTGGACCATCTGACACGGAACATCGTTCCATCGTGCATTCCAGCATAGTCAAGCTCCCAGATCTCTTTGACCCTTCCGTAGAATCTTTCAGTTGTGCCATTGGCGTCGATCACGCATTGAATTGTCACCCCGAAGTTCTGGTAATCATTGTCCATGTCTTTGGCCTCCGTGTAGAACATGTACCCATTGATATCGTACGACTGATAGGTCGCGAGCTTGGGCGCGGGGCCATGTGCTAAGGCATGTATGAGCAATCCGTCCGAACTGCCCTCTTCTGGGAGATTTTCAAGAACTTGCTCTTTAAACCAACGCAAGAAAGTGGTGTTGTGCTCTACAGTAACTTCATCGTCCGTCTTGAGCATCCCCTTATCATGGTACTTCTTTGCGATGGTTTCTCTGTGATGTGCCACATAATCATCTACCACATCTAGGTGTTGTAGCACTACTAAGTTAGCCCTGTCAAAGTCGTTCCGTCGATCCGAGTAGTCCACGTGCAATTCCCTCCGGCCGTTGTTGTGACCATCTCCTTCGAGCTTCCCATTGTGCTTCTTGACGGGCAAATCAACAACAGGGTTTCCGACGCTTATATAATTCTCGCGAAAGGAGACACACTCATTCATCAGATACCCCTGGATGATGCTCCCTTCAGGACGGGACATGTTACGAACGAATCCTTTGATGACCCCATTCATCCTTTCGAACGGCATCATGCTGTGAAGGAATGTCGGCCCGAGGTCAATGATGTCATCCACGATGTGGACACAGAGATGCACCATGACGTCAAAGAACGCGGGCAGGAAGTACATCTCAAGCTCACATAGTATGACAACGATCTCTTCCTGTATCCTTCGGAGCTGCTTCACACTTATGGACTTTCTAGATATAACGTCGAAGAAGTTGCAGAGACTAGTAAGCGTGTCACGGACATGCTTCTCCATTATCCCTCTAATGGCAACCGGGAGTATCTGCGTCATCATCACGTGACAGTCATGAGACTTCATCCCGCTGAACCTTTTCTTCTTGGGGTCTAGAAATCTGCTTATCTTCCCACAGTAACCGGAACTGAGTTTGATTCCCATAAGGCACCACATGAATCGATCGATCTCCTTCGCACTTAAGGTGAACCAAGAAGGGGGGCAATAATTCTCCTCCTTCTTGTTGACTTTTCTGCCCCTTTCCCCCTCCTCCGTCTCCGTCTCCGTCTCCTCCATCAACTTTTAACGGTGGAGATCTTTCCTGATCTTGAAATCTTCCAAGTCTTTCCTTGCCTTCGACCCATCCTTGGTCTTCTCCGGCATGTTCATCAATGTGCCAAGCAAGCTCTCAAGGACATTCTTCATGATATGCATTGGATCAAGGTAATGAGGCGTGTCATGATTGGGCCAGTACTCCAAGTCCCAGAAAACAGACCTCATTTTCCATACCTTCCGCAGCGGCTCCGGCGCCTTTTTGATCTTTCCCGGCGTAGGGCATTGTTCCCAGTTTCTCAACAGCTCGTTGATTTCGGCGCCGCTCCTCTTACGTGGAGGTCCTCAAAGCTTAGCCAACCCATTGAATAGTTCTCCACGCTTTCTCCACGGGTCATCCTACTCGAGCCATCTACGATGCCCCATGTACACGATTTTACCGGACCCGCCATCTTTCGTTGATGTAAGCTGCTGAGACGTTGTATCATCCATGCACCTCGTGCATCCACAGTATCTGTGGCACACCTGGCCTGAGGTGTACCCGTAACCGAGATAGTCGTGCACCGTCGTCATCAGCGTGGCTCTCATATGGAAATATTCTCCTTTGCTGGCATCCCATGTCCATGCCAGTGTTTTCCATAACGTGTCTAGCTCCTCTTGCAGAAGCCCCATATACAAGTTAATACTATTTCCCGGTTGTTTTGGCCCTTGACTCAGCATGCTCATGTGTATGTACTTTGTCTGCATGCACTTCCATGGGGGGAGGTTGTACATCCATACAAACACGGGCCATGTGCTATGGTTGGTGGTTAGGTTTCCAAATGAATTCATGCCATCGGTACTCGCACCAAGCATGATGTTCCTTGGATCTTCTGCAGCAAATCCATATACGACGTTGAATGCTCTCCACTGGCTACCATCTACGAGGTGTCTCAGCCTCGGATCATCTCCATCGCTGGGCTTCTTCCTCTCCGCATGCCAGCGCATGAGCTTTGCTTCCTTAGGATCTACAAAATACCGCTGCAGACGGGGAGTGATCGGAAAGTACTATACAGCTTTCTGAGGAGCTTTCTTTCCTGCCTTCTTGTATCGAGGAGCATTGCACACTGGACAGCTGGTTTTTTCGGCGTGCTCCCCCCGATAAATGATGCAATCGTTGATGCATGCGTGGTACCTAATGTGCAGCAAATCAAAAGGGTAAACGACTTTCTTGGCCTCCTTGACACTAGTAGGACACAGGTTCCTCGCGGGAAGAACTTTATTATGTAGATACTTCAAATGCTCATCGAGGCTTTTGTCTGTCCATTTGTTTTTGGCCTTCGTCTTTAGAAGTTCGAGCGTGAAACTCAAGCGGGTTACCTCGGGATCGCAACCATCATACAATGGAGTCCTCGAGTCTACTTCAAGTTGCGCCAGCTTGGCCTCCTCTCTAGAAGCAGCTCTCTCGCTAGTCGTACTCTTGCGAAGGAGGTCTCGAACATGAGGGTCCTGCACAACTGCACTTAGTAGCGTCGAAGACTGCGGCGTGACCGCCGCCTCTTCTCCGCCATGTCCGGACTCTTCTTCGTCGTGTCCTGAATCTTCTCCGCCGCCGCCGTCATTTCCGGACTCTTCCCCGCCGACATGTCCGGCGCCATCATCTTCATGTTGATCGGTCATCTCTTCGTCTAGCCCCATGTCGTTATTCCCAGCTGCCATGTGGACGTCCTCATCATGATCATCTTCTTCACTTATCCACTGAGTATAGCCATCCATGAAACCATTCATCAGCAGGTGCGCCTTCAAAGTGCCATGATCAAAAGGGTCCAAAAGGACTCCTTCCTCGCATCTTGCACACGGACATCTAATCCTAGTCCGATTATTTGGATACATGTCCATCACCGCGGATTGCATGTATCGCTCCACCTTCCATCCACTCACCTTCATGACCGACTGCACGGTATAACAAGAAAAAGGGTTATAAAATAAATAATCCATGCTTCAAAGTCATATATATATATATATATATAATTTTGGCATGACCTTGCCTAAAAATAGGACATATTGTGTTTGCTCGAAATTCACCGAAACGGAAATAAATCGACATTTCAGCAAACCATAAGCAACTCGAGGGCATGTCACTCGCACAAATCTCTCCATATATATATCCCAAACACACATATTCTCATTCACACACATATTCCCATTCTTGAAATGAACAACTTTTTACTCGCCTATATATGTCCCGAGAGAGACCGAGAGCACGCGGTTAATTAGATGATGAGAGAGAACGATCGAGAGAGCACGTGTGGTTGGCTAAATAGCTAGCTAGATCTAGTTGTTGGGGAGGAGAGGTGAATCTAGCTAGCTAACTAATGGAGAGGGGTTATGGTGGAGGGGGGCATTAATGGGGGAGGGAAGAGAGGTGTAGGAGAAAGAGAGAGGCCATTTATGGAGGAGGGTGCCATTAATGAGGAGAGAAAAGAGGTAGGAGGAAGAGAGAAGAAGAACAACAATGGTGGAGAGTGGAGAGGGGAAAGGAGGGGGAGAGAGGGCAAAGTGGGGGAGGGGAGGGGGAGGGGGTGGAAAAGGTGGCACCAGCCGCAACTAGCAGTAGCGCTGCTCAGCAAAAAGCGATGCTGCTATGGGACTTAGTAGTAGCGCTCTCAAGGAAAAGCGCTACTACTAAGTGGGGCCCATTAGCAGTAGCGGCGCTGTAAAATCAAGCGCTGCTACTAAACTGTTAGTAGTAGCGCTTGTTTCTGCACAGCACTACAACTCCAGTGACCGTCGGTGGCCTCGTATGGTCCCACATAGTAGTAGCGCGTTTTTGCTTCCCAGCGCTACTACTACAGAGTTACTAGTAGCGCCTGCCAGCAAAAGCGCTACTGCTAAATAGCAGCAGCGGTTACTATTTTACAGCGCTACTACTATGCTACTGTGTATAAGCATTTTCCTAGTAGTGTCACCTTATCATCCTCAGTCTAGTGGTCAAGTTGAACTTAGCAATAGAGAAATAAAGTTAATTTTGGAAAAGACTTTTAATAGGTCCATGAAGAATTGGTCTAAGAAATTAGATGATGCACTTTGGGCTTATAGAACAGCATATAAAAATCCTATGGGTATGTTTCCATATAAAATAGTTTATGGAAAAGCTTGTCATTTGCCTCTTGAGTTAGAACATAAAGCATATTGGGCCGTCAAAGAGATCAATTATGATTTCAAACTTGCTGGTGAAAAGAGGTTATTTGATATTAGCTCTCTAGATGAGTGGAGAACCCAAGCTTATGAAAATGCAAAATTATTTAAAGAAAACGTTAAAAGATGGCATGACAAAAGAATACAAAAGCGTGAGTTTAAAGTTGGAGAATATGTTCTTTTGTACAACTCTCGTTTTAGATTCTTTGCGGGAAAACTCGTCTCAAAATGGGAAGGCCCATATGCCATCGAGGAGGTTTACCGGTCTGGAGCCATCAAAATAAATAATCCCAAAGGTACTAACCCAAAGGTTGTCAATGGGAAACGAATAAAGCATTATATCTCAGGTACGCCCATTAACGTTGAAAGTAATATTATCCAAACTTTGACACCGGAAGAGCACATAAAAGAGTCCTTCCAGAACACTCCAAAATCATGAAAATAAGGAGGTACGTGATACGGCAAGTAAACAGACTCCGAAAAATCTGCAAAAATGTTTTTTATCAGTTTTGGAATATTTAAGAATTTTGGAAATAAAGAAACTTCCAGGGAGCGTCCCCTGGTGGGCACAAGACACCAGGTGGGTTCTGCCCACCTGGAACACCCTCCGTGCGCTGTTTTTCTCCCGTATGCTTGTCCTCTAAGATAAAAAAATCTATATATACTTCCCGAACCTGTTAGTCACTGTATCGCGAAGAAATCCTCTGTTCTCTTTTTCCTTGCTGTTTTCTGTCAGATCCCATCTACCATGGCCTCTTCAAGCTCCTCCAAGGACAAGTTCTTCAAGAACGTCATCAACCCTTATATGCGGGAGGTGGTGCAGCACCCTCAAACCATCCAGATGCATGAGGGGGTTCTGTACATCCGCGATGAGCAAGATCCCAAGGGCAAGGGAACTGTGGAGGCTAGGCTTCAAGCCATGGAGTCACTACTAGGAAAAGGCCTGCTAGTGGCGCACCTGTTTTGCCTACTAATGGCGCACTACAGGTGCGCCACTAGCACCACGCCATTAGAATTTTTTACTAATGGCGCACCTGTGGTGCGCCATTAGTATATCAGATACTAATGGCGCACCAGGCAGTGCGCCATTAGTATAGCCCACGGTGTGCCATTAGTATCTGGGATACTAATGGCGCACCACATAGAAGTGCACCATTAGTAACAATTTGTTTTTCAAAAAAAAATTCAAAATTTTTTTTTCAGAAAATTTTTTTCCCAATTTTTTTTCCTTCTTTTCTTAATCTCGGGTCACTATGGCTTAATCTCGGGTCAATATGCTTAATCTCAAGTCAAATAGCACTAAGTGGTCAAACTTTCCGGAAGGTCACCCATCCTCACACTACTCCAGCCCGAGCACGCTTAACTTCGCAGTTCTATCCAACCCCAGCACCACCTCACTTAACAGGCACTTGTTGATATATCTATCATATCAATCCTATTATACCTTGTTGATGTCTAGGACTTTGTTCATGTTCATCACTATGATGAAAAATTCAAAAATATTTCAAACTTTCCGGTCATATTACGTATCATTTTTTGAAAAAAAAATTCCAAAAAAAAAATTTCAAAAAAAAAAATTCGAAACCAATTTTTTTCTGTTACTAGTGGCGCACCTAGCAAACGGTGCACCACTAGTAAGTTTGAAATTTTTTGAATTTTTTTGCCTCTAGATCTTGAAAGCCCCGTAACTTTTTTTCTGTTAGGTTTTTGAGGACTTTGAAAATGTTTAACGGGGTTCCCCCCGTTAAATTCGGATGTAACTTTTCGAGTAGATGATTTTTCATATAAAAAACTTTTTAATCCGAGTTCGTATGCAAAAGTTATGCCCATTTTACAAATTCCAGAGAGATTTTGCAAATAAAGTCGAAATTCATATTTGTAAATTTTCCCAACAAGTAGACCACATATCACATGGGAAACTTATTTTCTTTTATTTTTTTGACATTTTCATCATTTTCTTTTATTTTTTTTAAACTGAAAAGGCGGTCCACGGGGGGGGTGCATTCGGTGGAATTTTTATATGAAGTTTTTCTGTTCAGTCAATACATACTGTAGCTATGGGGGGTGCATTCGGTGCATTTGAGAACTTCCAGGGACTAGTTACAATAAATTGTGTGATAACTTGCTGGAGACCAACAGCCGCACCCTATTTGCCTCAGTTTTTCATGCAACACCTGTAGCTATGGCATGTTATATTATGAGTAGCAATGAACCAATGAACCCCGTATCTTGCTGCTCAAGATGCCTCGTGTTATATATAAATATCATCTTTCTTATGTTACTCTATGCCAGCCATTTTGAGTGTTCTTACTGTGGATCATGTTGTAACAAGTAGAGCAGGAAACTGTAATGCAATGCAACTAATATGGATGCTGTTTGCAAGTTGCAGAAGCCTGTGCTGAAAGTGTGTGATTGCAGGTTGCAATATACGTTGCTACTGTGTTAAGTGTGATGGCTCCAAGGTTAGTACTCCTTCCCTTCAAAAGGAAAAATAGGTTAGTGCTAACTCCTGTATCCATATTCCGTTGCTACTGTGTTAAGTATGGATTTTGAATTTTTTTCTGAAAAAAACTTAGTAATGGCGCACCGTGGGAGTGGTGCGCCATTACTAGTTGAACTAGTAATGGCGCACCACACACACGGTGCGCCATTACTAGTTTTGAAAAAATAAATAAAAAAAATAAAAAAAAATTGAAACAAAATTTGAAAAAAATATACTAGTGGCGCACCGTGGACGTGGTGCGCCATTACTAGTTTAACTAGTAATGGCGCACTATCCACTGGTGCGCCATTAGTAGTTTTGAAAAAAAAAAATTGAAAAAAAAATTTAAAAAAAAATTGAAAAAAAATTACTAGTGGCGCACAGTGGATGTGGTGCGCCATTACTAGTTTAACTAGTAATGGCGCACTATCCGCTGGTGCGCCATTAGTAGTTTTGAAAAAAAAATGAAAAAAAAAATTGTTACTAATGGCGCACCGTGGATGTGGTGCGCCATTAGTATTTGGACACTAATGGCGCACCAACACATGGTGCGCCATTAGTATATAGTAATGGCGCACCACATGTCTGGTGCGCCATTAGTGGCCATATCATCTATAGCCCTTTTCCTAGTAGTGAGTAGGAAGTCTTCCGGTGCAAGGGGATGGTGGAGCGTGGGCTCAATGCCAATCACCTCATGGTCACGGACCTTTCCCATGATCTCAAGGTGGATGGCAAGCCCATGAAGTACATCGTCCCCTTGGGGAGGGCAATCTCCATCAACATCTTCACCAACAACTCTCCCATCTTGGGGAGGGCAATTTCCATCAACATCTTCAACAGCACTGTATCATCTCAAACCCTAGTTCATCTCTTGTATTCAATCTTGTTACCAGAACTATAGATTGGTGCTTGTGGGTGACTAGTAGTGTTGCTTACATCTTGTAGTTGATTACTATATGGTTTATTTGGTCGAATATTATAGGTTCAGATCCAGTATGCTATTTAATACTCCTCTAATCATGAGCATGTTTATCATTTGTGAGTAGTTATTTTTGTTCTTGAGGTCATGGGAGAAATCATGTTGCAAGTAATCATGTGAACTTGATATGTATTCGATATTTTGATAGTATGTATGTTGTGATTCCCTTAGTGGTGTCATGTGAACGTCGACTACATGACACTTCACCATATTTGGGTCTAAGGGAATGCATTGTGGAGTAGCAATTAGATGGTGGGTTGTGAGAGTGACAGAAACTTAAACCCCAGTTTATGCACTATTCCGTAAGGGACCGAATGGATCCAAAAGCTTAATGCTATGGTTAGAATTTATTCTTAATACTTTTCTCGTAGTTGCGGATGCTTGCGGGAGGGTTAATTGTAAGTAGGAGGTTTGTTCAAGTAAGAACAGCACCTAAGCACCGGTCCACCCACATATCAAATTATCAAATTAGCAAACACAAATCGAACCAACATGATGAAAGTGACTAGATGAAATTCCCGTGTACCCTCAAGAACGCTTTGCTTATCATAAGAGACCGTTTTGGCCTGTCCTTTGCCTCAAAAGGATTGGGCTACCTTGCTGCACTTTTATTACTACTATTGTTACTTGCTCGTTACAAATTATCTTGCTATCAAACTACTCCACTACTTACAATTTCAGCACTTGCAAACATTACCTTACTGAAAACTACTTGTAATTTCCTTCTGCTCCTCTTTGGGTTCGACACTCTTACTTATCGAAAAGAGCTACAATTGATCCCCTATTCTTGTGGGTAATCACCTGCCAAAGCTCCCGGTGCCTCTCCTGGTCGCCACGACGAGGGATTGAGTGACGGCGGACGTGCCTCCTCGAGCGACAGCGACGAGGAGGGTGGCGGCAAACCATGATGCATCAAGAGCGAGGACGACCGCTCCGACGTGCCATGATCGCCAGCAGCACCATCATCACCGGCTGGGCCTTCGGCAATGCCACCATCTGCACCTACCCTCCGGTTTCCTCCTTCCAGCACGGGAATGGCGCCATCCTGATCCTGGGGAGGCGCCGAATCCCAGCCAGACCTTCCCTCCGTCTTCTTCGTCTCCCCCTGCAGCTTCGAGGAGGAGGGGAACAGAGCAAAGGCATCACGAGGCACTTATCTTTTTTTATTCTTAAACATGTAGGCATTGGCGAAACTTTAGTCTAAATTATGTAATCCTCTTTACCCATGTTTGTGTTCTGTAAGACCTGTACTTGTTTATTAGCATATTAATGAAAAAGACAAGCTTTGTCATGTACTTATGAATGTATCATATCCATGCAGAGGTGAAATGCCTTTATACATTCAAGTATACAAGTTTTCCCCGGGAGGCAATCCTGCCAGTACCCTCAGTTTGTCGCAGCGGGGCTAGGCCTGCCGGGCACGAAACCACAAAGAGGGACCAGCCCCCACCAAACCTTTTCCGTCAAAGGCCACTGAGACCATCCTGACCGAAGAAATGTTTGAGTCAAAGGATGGGAGCACCTATGTTTCGAAGGTGGTGAGGTTTTCATATGCAGAAGTTTTACTTTATAGAACACGTATTGGATAAGAAAGAACTTATCTGTTCGGCTTGTCAGGGACCGCTATGTAGGCTTGTCTTCGTTTCTTCTCTTCGGGACCAAGTCCGCGGGAAGAACCCTGCAGCTCACTGCAGATGAAAACAGAGCCACATGCGATCTTATCTACATGATCATGCTATGCTCATGATATGCTTATGCATGCATGCAATCTTCTTTGGGCCCCCCATCGCTTCACTTATTTCTCTGTTGCTCAGGGTCTGCGCCTAGCTTTGTACAAAGGGTTACATGCAACTTTGGCAAAGCTTGTACAAAAGGTTGGCCACCGGGCAGGGCCCGACAGCCACGCCTTACGGGTAGAACTTACGGAGATGCTCAATGTTCCATGAGTTTTGCAACTGAATGCCATCTCCGGTCTCCGGACAGACTGCGTTGGGTCTGGTGACTCGTACTACCCGGTAAGCGCCTTCCCACTTTGGCATCAACTTGTTAGTACCCTTGGTGGACTGAACGCGCCTAAGGACAAGGTCGCCTTCCTCAAGACTCCGGTCATGAAACCTGTGGCTGTGATAGCGACATAGGGCTTGCTGGTATCGTGCAGCATGCGTAGTAGCCCAGAGACGGTTCTCCTCAAGTAGCACAGCATCGTCACGTCGGTGTTGTTCTTGCGCTACTTCATCGTAGGCAAGTACTCGAGGTGATCCGTGGGGATAACTGCTTCTGCCCCATAGACTAGGGAGAAGGGAGTTTGCCCGGTAGCTCGATTTGGTGTCGTACGGAGGGACGAAATAACCATCGGCAGCTCATTGATCCATCGCCTGCCACACTTCTGCAGCTTACCGAATGTTCTTGTCTTGAGTCCTTGTAGCACTTCAGCATTCGCCCTCTCAGCTTGTCCGTTGCTCCTTGGATGGACAACAGAGGCAAATGAGATCTTGCTTCCGAGGGCATGAACGTATTGCATGAAGGCGCGGCTTGTAAATTGGGTGCCATTGTCGGTGATGATTCGGGCAGGGACCCCGAAGTGGCACACCAATCCTTTCAAGAACTTGATAGCTGACTGTGCGGTCACCTTCCTCATGGGCTCCACTTTTGGCCACTTTGTAAAGTTGCCAATTGCAACGAACAAGAATTCAAAGCCCCTGGTAGCAAAGCGGAAGGGGCCCAAGATGTCGAGCCTCCAGACCGAAAATGGCCACGACAAAGGGATTGTTTGAAGAGCTTGAGCAGGCTGATGGATATTCTTGGAGTGGAACTGGCAGGCTTCACACTTGGTAACTAGCTCGATTGTGTCTTGGAGGGCTGTGGGCCGGTAGAAACCTTGCCGAAAATCTTTCCCATCCAAGGCCCTTGATCCAATGTGGGAGCCGCACATACCCATGTGTATCTCTGCCAGCAGTTCCTTTGGTTCTTCCTGGCAGATGCACTTCAATTTCACACCATTGGGCCTTCTTCTGTATAGTGTGTCGTCAACGAACTGATACATAGTGGCCCTCCGGGCTACTCTTTCAGCTTCTTCTTGCTCTTTGGGAAGTTCTCCTATTTGGAGGAAAGGGATGATGTGTCGTGCCCAAGTTGGAGCATGAGGCTCGACAACGAGGACCAGCGGCACCTCCTCATTCACGGGAGCTCATGCCTCAATCGCAGAGGTTGGTAGTTTGGCGGGAGGGTGCAGCTTACCGATCAAAGGGGAGTTGTTCCCGCCAAGCTCTCTACCGAGGGCTTCAGGAAGCTCTGCCGGGAGAGGCTTGTCGGTGTGCAGTTTCCTCCTCTTTCTGGCGATTGCTACCGAGGATACGGATGGTTGAGTCAGATAGATAACAAAAAAGTCCCTAGTTCCACAGGGAGTTTTTGTGCAGCGCACTTTGACAGATGATCAGCAATGTTGTTTTCCACATGTGGCACGTGCTCTGTTTGCAATCCGTCAAAGCGATCCTCCAACTTTCTCACTTCCTATACGTATGCCTCCATCAATGGGCTTTGATAATCCTTGTTTACTTGTCTCACCGCAAGTTGTGAATATCCTCAGATGATCAGCTTCTTGATTCTCAGTTCTGTTGCAATTCTGAGCCCGGCAAGGAGCACTTCGTACTATGCAGTGTTGTTGGTAGCCTTCTCCCGGAAAAATTGCATTTGAATGACGTACTTGAGGTGCTCCCTAGTGGGAGCAACGAGAAGCATGCCAGCTCCTGCACCTTGTAGGGAGAAGGCACCATCAAAGTACATCATCCATTCTTGGGGCGCTTCCTTGTCGGGGATGACTGTCTCCAGCACTTCTTCATCAGGGGTAGGCGTCCACTCGGCAATGAACTCTGCTAGTGCTCTGCTCTGAATAGTTGATGTGCTTTCAAATTTCAAACCAAAGCTGGATAACTCGAAAGCCCATTCCATAATTCTTCCAGTGGCCTCAGGGTTTCAGAGTATGCGTTGCCAGGGGAAGCGGGTGACAACCGTGATCTCATGGGCTTGGAAGTAGTGGCGTAGTTTCCTTGAGGCCATGATGAGGCCAAAAATCAACTTTTGCATGCCAGAGTACCTCGACCTAGCCCCCTACAACAGGGAGCTGACGAAGTATATTGGGCGCTCCACCACCTTCTTCCTTGCCGCGATCTTCGAACTGCCTCCACTGCCCTTGCATCTGACCTTGCCGGGATGGGTTCACTTTCCTCTCCAGAGGGGACGGTGGTGGCGGCTGCTGCTTCATCTACCTCCTGCTGTGCCACTAGTGCTGCGCTAACCACTTGATTGGTCGCTGCTAAATATGGTAGCAACGGCTCTTGTGGTTTAGGAGCGACTAAGGTGGGAACAGAGGAAATGTAGGTCTTCAAATCATGTAGTGCAGCTTCCGCCTCCGGGGTCCACTCCACGGGTCCTGCCTTCTTCAAGATTTTAAAAAATGGCAAGGCGCACTCGACAGACTTGGAAATGAGCCTACTCATCATGGCAACACATCCAGTCAAACGTCTCACGTCCTTAACTGTCTTGGGTGCTTGAATCTGCTTGATAGCCTTGATCTTGTTGGGGTTGGCCTCTATCCCTTGGTGGGACACAAAGAAGCCAAGTAGGTTGCTGGAAGGAACGCCAAACACACACTTCTCAGGGTTCAGCTTCAAGTTGATCTTGCGTATATTTGAAAAGTTCTCTTCCAAGTGCTGAATGAGAGTCAATCTGTCCTTGGTCTTGACCGCTATATCATCCATGTAAGCTTCAATATTTCTGTGCAGCTCGGACTCAAAACCAATCTGTACTGCTCTTCAAAAGTGGATCCGGCGCTCTTCAACCCGAAGGGCATTCGTAAAAAGCTGTACATGCCACATGGGGTTATGAACGCGGTATTCTCTTCATCTTCTTTGGACATGAAGATATGGTGGTACCCAGAGTAGGCATCCAGGAAGGAAAGCAGGTCACACCCGGAGGTGGAATCCACAATCTGGTCGATGTACGGCAAGGGGAATGGGTCCTTCGGGCATGATTTGTTCAAACATGTGAAATATATACAAAGCCTCCATTTCCCATTGGCCTTGCGCACCACCACTGGATTTGCTAACCACGTTGGATGCAATACCCCTCTGACCAAACCAGCTGCCTCAAGTTTCTTGATCTCCTCGGTACTAAACTACTGCCGCTCCAAAGCTTGCTTCCGGACCTTCTACTTGACTGGCCGGACATGTGGTCAGACAGCAAGGTGGTTCTCGATTAACTCCCTGGGAACACTGGGGATGTCAGATTGTTTCCATCCAAACACATCGACATTCGCCCGCAGGAAGGCAACGAGCGTGCTTTCCTATTTGTTGTCGAGGGTGGCACTGTTAGTAAATGTACCATCATCGGCAGCCTTGGATCTTTTGCTATTGGAACTCTCCGGCATGTCACCAACAGGTACAGTGCACTCCGAAGAGGTATGCTTCCCGGATTCCTTGCTGGCATCCTTGCTAGCTTTCTTCTTTTTCTTGCTTTCCATGGCGGGAGCAGTGGCTTCCGCGGCCTCTGCAGCGACTGCTTCCCGGTACATCTTGTCCACGCGTATGATTGCGTCTTTCTTGTCCGATGGAATGGAAATGACGCCTATTGGCCCTGGCATCTTCAGTGTTGTAGGCATAGTGGGATGCTGCCATGAATTTGGCCAGGGCTGGGTGACCAAGGATTCCATTGTACAGCAGGGGGAGGTCAACCACATCAAACACAATCTTCTCAGTCCGGTAGTTTAACTCCCCTCCAAACGTCACCGGCAGTGTGATCTTCCCCTTAGGATGACTCCTGCCAGGGTTGATTCCTTGGAACATACCAGTAACCTTGAGCTCTTCATCTACTATCTAGAGTTTGCTGATGACCTTTGGAGAAATCAGATTCAACCCGGCCCCACCGTCAACCAACATCTTTGTGACCTTGAGGTTGCAGATCGTTGGTGAGACCAACAATGGCAAGAACCATACCACGATGGTGCGGTCAGGGTGATCCTCTTCATCAAATATGATGGGCGTGCTGGACCACTTGAGCAGCTTCCGAGAATCTACCGCTGGCTCCACGGCATTGACTTCACGCGCCCACTGTTTAAGTTGTCAGCGAGAGGAGTGCAAAGATGCACCCCCGTCAATGCATAGGGCGTCAATGGTTTTCTGGAACTCCTGCTCACTGCTTTCCTCTTCATCTCCTTCACCACTTTCGTCATTGCAATCCTTCTTCCCATGGCCTCTGGCGTGTTTCCTTTGATACTGAGGAGCCTTTCTAGGGCAACTTGCTCTGCCGCCTCGACCCTTCCCGCCAGCGCCATCTTGGTCTTTCTCCTTATCATGTTTCTCGTACTCAGCCCTCTGCTTCTTGATGAATTTCTCAACCTGATGACACTCCTGAAGATCGTGGCCCTTGGTCCGATAGATCTTCCAGTACGGCCCATCACCTCCCAGCCTTCTCGGTAGTCATGGTTCCCCGGCAATCAGTGCACGCAATAGCTTCCTTGCCGGGAGTCTCGGTCTTGGCCTTCTTGCCAGTACTAGGTGCACTCGATCCTTCAACGGTCATCACCTCTTTATCCTTGCGCTTCTTGTTCTTCTTCTTCTTGTTGGTGGTGTTGTCGTCGTCCTCTGAGTCGATGTTGACGCAATCTTCTTCACCGGGGAGTCATCTCCCCTCTTCTACTTGGGCACACTTATCCACCAGAGTGTATAGCTCATTCATAGTCTTGGGCAACCGAACGTTCATTTTAGAACGTATCCGGTGGTTGCGCATGTTGGACTGGAAGGCAGCTATCATGGCTGTCGGGTGGATGTCTGGATTGTTCCTATGCACCCGGCTGAACCTCTGCATGTACTTCTACAGACTCTCTCCTTCCTTCTATGGGAGGAGCTGCAAGTCGCTGGGCCACCCTGGTTCTTGATGGCCGCCCATGAAGGCACCAACAAACTCATGGCACATGTCAGCCCAGGTCGAGATGGAATTCTCTGGCAAATGCATCAGCCAAGTCCTCACATTTGGCTCGAGTGCCAAAGGGAAGTAGTTGACGAATACCTTCTTGTCTCTTCCCCCGGCAGCTTGAACAGCGATGGTGTAGATGCTCAAGAACTCTGCAGGGTTCAATCTTCCATCGCACTTCTCGGGTATTTCTGGATTTAACGTGCGAGTAGATGGCCAACGGACTTGCCGCAGCTCGCGAATGAAGGCGGGGCACCCAATCTCAAAAGGCAGGTACCTGCGCTCACCGGGTGTGGGCTCGTCGACGTCGGGGCCATTGCGCCTATCAGACAGGTGGCGGGTTTCGCGGCGTCGTTCGATGGTGACGCGTGTGTCCTCCCTCCGCCTGTCTTCCAGGACACGCCCCTGGTCTCGACGTGCTTGAGGATCGGATGAAGCCATCGATACGTCGTCGGGTTCCTGGTTGCGCGGCTCTAGCTGTGGCCCCTGCGCTGGCTGCCGCGGAGGGGATTGCACCGTGGTGGTGGCCCCTTCGGTATAGCTGGCGGCTTGGGCCATTGTCGCCGCCTACGGAGGCCGTGACGCACCCGCTCGCTGTGATCCTCTCGCCTCAGCGAAACCAATCAGGCTCTGAATGGTGGCTGTCCACTCATCCATCCGATCGGCCGCCGGCGGAAATCTCAACAGGAGTGTCGGTGCAACAAACCCTGGGCCTGTTGCCCAGACTGTGCACAGGCACGGGAACGAGATTACGGCACCAACCCAAGTCAGAGCACAAGAGACCAAGATCTTCGAAGAACCAACATGCAGCTCAAGGGGACCAAGATCAAGCCAGAGAAGCAGATACCACTAGGAGAAAAGCCTCCCTTGCCGGGCAGGCAAGCTCGGCGAGGGTGGGGTCACACCCGGAAGAAAATGTCCAAGCAGTCCCGGCAGGGCCTGCCGGGACTCACGGAGGCAAAACCACCTCACCCAACTACTCCGCCATGACCCACGTCGTCAAGCAGTGCGGTGTCAAGCCGCAGAGTGATTAAGTGGCAGCCATTCGCCACATGGCAGCTTCCTTCTACAAGAGATGCCTATGAACGACACTCGTCCTGCAACGTGTCAAGCGAGCAGGTGTGAAGATGGCAAAACAGCCCGGCAGGTCTTGCTGGGCAAGCAACGATGTGACGTTGACTGGCGCATTTAATGCACCCTGTCAGCCTGCAGGGTTAGGTATGATAGCACTGTTTGCTATCTTATCAGTGCATCATGACTACTTTGCCATTGTGGTGACCCCTTAACCTATAAAAGGAGGCCCATGGCAATGGTAGAAAGGGTTAGAAGGTAGGATACACACACACACCAATACGCGCATAGCCACTGGTGCCTTGGGGCGACCCTGCCGGGCAAAGTGTACTACGCACCACCACCATTCTTCCACCATCAATCGTCCAAAGCAGGAGTAGGGTTTTATGCCTCACGGCAGCCCGAACCTGCGTAAAATTGCCGGTGTGATCTCTGCTGTGCTGCCCCACGCTCTTCTGCTCTTTGTGCAACATGAGATCCCCCCTACCGAACCAGCAAGGGACCCTTGGTCCCATAGGTGGTTGTGGTTTCCCATGACAAGGAGTTGGGCTCGTGCCATGGCCTTCGAAACAGTGCTCGGCATGGATGACGAAGTGCACCGTAATGTCGCTTGGCTTGTGACGGTGCCGGTAGTGGCAGCGTCGCGCTCTCATCGCCGTGAGCTAGTCGCCAGGGTGGTGTGGTGACGAGGTGGATGTACTTGGGGGTCGGTGGCTCCGTTCGGCGCATCGGCTTGGCCAGCCCATCCCGGGGGTGGCGTGTGTCCCACGGCCGCACCCACGGCGGGCACAGCAGGAGTGTTGCGGTTCGCCCCAGAGCGAGCGCACCACTGTGGCTGCGTCCTTCGGTGGGGTGGAGAGGCACGGACGGAATGATCTCTCCTTCCGCACCTTGTGGAGCGTGGCGTTGTCCTTCTTCGGTGCCTCCTGCTCCCATTTCGGCCGCAGGGGAGGTGGTGATGACGCCACCTGCACCGGCCACCCCCCTCGTGGCGTCCATGTCCCCCTGCATCCCCGTAGCCCCCACGACCTCGGCGGCCGCGTGTGAAGGGGCCTTCGAGGTGGACGGGTGAGCTGCAGCACCGGGTGATGGTGTCCTGGACAAGGGGGTACTCACCACGTCGTCTCCCGACCAAGTGGATCGGGTCGAGGACCCCCATGGCGGTTTACTCATGGGCCACTTCGGACAGCCCATGCTGCATACAAGGAAGATTCCACAAGACTTGGTGATCAAGAGAAGAACTCCTCTCGACCAACGTATTCTACTAGGACTCTTGTTATCCTAGGCCTCTGGTACATTATATAAGCCTGGGCCAGGCTAGTCTATAGAGGAGGACATTATTCATCATACCCACAGGTTTTAGACCACAACATATGATCTCGAGGTAGATCAACTCTGCAATCATACACATCGAATATAATCTAGCAGGAGTAGGGTTTTACCTCTTAGAGAGGGCCCGAACCAGGGTAAACACCGTGTCCCTCGCCTCCTGTTACCATTGATCCACAGACGCACAGTTCGGGACCCCTACCCGGGATCTGCCAGTTTTGACACCGACAATGGTGCTTTCATTGAGAGTTCCACTGTGTGATCGGCCAAAGATCAATGGCTCGCCTGCAGATCAACTGCGACGTCGGCGTCTTCGTTGCCGGCTCGACTAGTCACCTTGGCTTGACCAAGGACTGTGCCCTGCCTCCAATCATCATGTTCGAACAAGGGCCTTCTTCAACATCAACTCCAATCTCTATCATGGTCATGGAGGAATCATCCATGGAGCTCGGGGGCTCAACGTCAACATTGCCCTCGGACGACCGTGCTGTTTTTTTTAACAGCAAACTTGTAACCGCTACCACCACCTCCTCGAGCATCGCTTTGACGATTGCTTCAGTGTAATTGTGTGGAATTGAGTCTACAACAGCACTGTAAAATTTTGTCGCGTTCCGATGGACCAATCTCTGCCGATCTCCGATATACCGGAGCCCTGTCGAATCTGGATGGGAATCTGGACGAGTTTGGAGCATGGTGTCCAGCATCTAGCTCGGACGTCCTTTGGAAGATCCAACCATTGATCGGCTGCAGAATTCCTATATCTACCACCTCTCAACATTTCAGCTCGATCCGACCGTCCAAACTTTGGGAACCTTCTGATTAGTGCATCACTCTTCGGATCTGTTTTCTGCGCGAATACGAATCCGACCTGAGTTCATCTTTCTTCACGAACGGGATATTGGACAACCTTTTTTGGAAGAATATCTTTGTAGGTTATTGTGTTTTGTTTCCGAACACATGCTCACAAATTTCGCTCCTTTTCGGAGGTAATCTTCACCGTCACGCCGGTGTCAAACCAGCCCTTACTCCACGTCTGCTGACCTGCGCCAGACAGATCATCGCTTCATCAAGCCGAGCACAACCTTATGGGATCATCAGCTCGGCAAGCCGAACAAGAGTTCGGCATCGCGAAGACTAAATTATCACCAACACCATCGCCCCATGGATTGCATGGGTCAGGCGCGCCGACATCGCCGCTCGGTCACTTCATCAATCTGGCTTTGACCGCGTCACAAGTTATGACCAGCGTCGGCATGGCCGCACTGTTGCTTCTTCAAGATGATGTCCATCACACCAAACTACTTCAACACCTCGGCTGACATGGCAGCTGCAACATCTCCTTACCGACCCGCTCTGTTACCTCGGCCTAGACCGGGGGCTTCGCCATCTCTTCATCAGCCTACTCTGGAGACTTCGTTGTCACCAGTCGACCAACTTCATCACGTTAGCTGGACCGGGGGCTTTGCCTCGGTGAGCCAACCTTTGCCAGCATCGCCATGCCATCGCTTCATCGCCCATCAGGCAATGGGTGTGCGGATCGAGGCCCAATTTTGGGAGTAACCTCTCTTCATATTGCTACAACAGATAAACCAGGTGCTATTAATCCTAGTAATTTTTTCTTGGTTGGGTTCATTTTTCCTGAGGAATTATTACTCTGGTTTGTTCCATCATCTGTACACAGGTCTATCAAATGGTGGCCGCATTAACGACGGTCGCGTGGTGGTTCGGTCAGTTTCCGTATACAGTTCGGCGAACGCCGCATCCGGAACTCGGACCGGCCTGTGCATTCAGGCTTTTCCACGCCTTCACCACGTCACGCCGATGCCCTGCATCGACATTGACTTCGGCGCCAGGCCACATTTCTTTAAATAAATTATTTTTGCCAAAAGCAATTATGCATTGATTTTTTTACATTATTCTTTTTGGACCGCGCTATTTTATGTGTGTAGGTGATCGACTTCGACTGCATCACGCGGTCACTTCGGCAAGACAACGTCGTCGTCCCAATTGGCATAAATCAGCTCGCATGATCACCTTGTTGATCGAATTGCCATACCGACATGTTCGGGTGCCTCGGGGACTTCGGCATCATCAAGAGGGTCCTACCTCGTCGGGTGCTCGGCGCACGGGCCATATTTCTTTTATTACTCACCTCATATAAATTATTAATCATGCAACTTTTTAAAAAAAATTATTATTACTACTACTATCTCCGGCTTGCACTATTTTCTGTGCATGGGTAAATGATCCAGGTTGGGCAGCGCTGTCACCTCGGCGTATCGACATACCACGTCACCTCGGCTGGACCGGGGGCTTCGTCATCACTTCATTAACCCATGTCAGGAACTTCGGCGTCACACTGCCAGCCTGCATTGGCCGTGCTATGTCACCACTTCAGACTGCCGAGCTCTTTGCTGCGCCACCTCGGTACCGGCTTGGGGGTTGGGACCTTGAGCCGCTATAAGCTCGGCCCACGTCACACCGAGCACATTAACTAGCTAAGTCGCTTCCATGCTCAATTTTTTTTAATTCTTGTTCGGTTCAACCAAGCATTATATTTGTGTTAAAAACTTAGTTTTTCAACAAACGTTGTTTGTTACGAACACTTCCTTGCCCAATTTGATTGGGGGCTCCTAAATTTGTATGAGCTGTTTTATAATAAGTATTCTTCTTTTAAGTCATTGCAAAGTCTTTTTTCTACCACTCCTTTCTCAACTCGAGTGTGTGGTCAATCACCAGATGGCCTAGTTTCTCTCTAAAGCCACTCGAGTTTGATTCGCTAATCTGGCCTTGGAAACGCACTCCGCCTTTGGGATAGGGAGGTTGAAGCCGAAGGCTGATCTACTTGAAGTCTAGAGATCGGATGTGTCATGTTAAAGCACGACAGAATCACAAAAATTTCGAGACCAATCTTTGGATTGGCACCAAATAACTTGATTTAGTTCGGACTTAAAGTTTTCGCATAAGTTTTTTGGTTTTTTAAGCTTATGGCACTTTTGATCTATTTGTGTGTTTTTCTTTTATGAGGTGGGACATCCTCTTGACTGAGGTACCCTACATAATAATCCAGCTTGGGAAATCTTTTTCGACCCATAGTTCGGCATTTTTCCTGCCGACCTGCACCTCGGTGTTGGGTCCGAGCATAAATCCCGCAGTACACTGCCGGACACTTTTTAAGCATCGACAATATCAACAGGGGCGGCGACTTGAGCCGAGCCCACCAAAAGCGAAGGTACTCCGAGGAGCCCTCGGCAAAATGTTCTCGGATATTGCTTTATATGTATTAGTTTCGAATTGTGTCTTCGGTCAATAGTTGGGTTGCCCGGCTCCTGTGTTTGCCTCCTACGTTCCGCTTTGTTCGGCTAGGTGCGCAAAGGGAGAACCACTGCGATTGCGCTTCCAGCTAGCATGGTTCAGCGCCTTAGTGGAGAAAGCCGAAAACTAACTGTCATAATAAACGTAAACTGGTCAGCGATCTGATGACTGTATTAAACTATAAGATCGATAGAGGTCACCCCGTGTTAAATGATGGTCCGTTCATAACATTGGCCAAAGTGTTTACGGCTTGACCTCGACTGTCGCCGAACACTAACTGGGGGTAATTGGCCTCCCAACTTTAAGCTCCTATGACTAAGTGAAAGTTATAAAGCCCACATATCTGATTGCCTTGTTTCCGCTAACACAACTGCCTTCGGGCACCGAGACGTCGGCTAAGGGTTGTTTTGTTATTGCGGAAACACCATGTGTAGCATCTACAAAGGGGTAGAAGCCGACGATGGGCCACTTTCAAATGATAAACGATCACAACGGAGTCAAAATAAACATATCTCATCAGCGTTTGTATTTATTATACAAGCGCTGCTTTCCGTAATTATTGTTATAAAGCCATAATATGCATCAATTTGACTTAAGATTTTGGCCAAGCTGGATTGCCTGGCTCCTGTGATTACCCCTACGTTCCCGATTGTACGGCTAGGAGGTAAAGGGATCACCTCTGTGATTGTTACTTCCGGGACAACCGTATTAGTACCTCAAACTGGGAGAAGCCAAAGCTAGCCATCTTAAAGAATATAATTGGTCCGCAATGATGGAAGTGAAATTTTGGTTCATTAATACCATAGAGTTTGGGAACTTCCCCGAACTAAATCCTCAATATTTTCCTCCCACATTGATCGGAGGTGAGGTTTCATGATCATGATCAGCACAACCCAAAGAAAGGAATCGAGAGCGGGATTATTTTCTTTGGAAGATGTTTTCATATCTCTCTGCGTACCATTGTTTACTAAACCATATGGCCGGATTGCCTTGTTTTCCATAAATCTTTGCCCTTATAACGGCTTTATAAAGTAGGAAAACACTCCTCGGCTACTGGCCAAAGAGGTTGAAGCTGATGGTCGCTCAACAAAGTTTTGTACAATGCGGATCCAAGCATTAATGATGTGAAGTACTTGGATACATAGAGTCATTTCACTTAAATTGTGATTTTAATCAGGATATCAATCCTTAATTCGACCACCCGTGCTCGTATTAAGGCTCGGGGGCTACTCGGCTTTGAGCTTATCATTTACAAATATTAAAGGGGTACATCGATCCCCTGATCTGGTGTTGCCACCCGACCAGTGTCTCGGGGGCTACTGCATTGCCTATTCAATGCAGAAAATTCAAAGTGCTCAGCGTTCGGCTTGACCGAACTATGGGCAAACGCGTCTTCGGACAACAATAGGTACCAACTGGGACTTATCTGGCATCAAGCTAATATAGTACGGCGACTTCTCAAAACCCTCTCTCAAGGGCCCGTCCGCCGACCACTATATCCTCTAATTTGCATCTCGGATTCTAGGCCGACACACACCCTTAGGGCTACTGGCTATATATCTCATCAGTAAATAAATTGCATCAATCAGAAATAAAATCCGCAAACAATCAACCCGAGCCCAAGGTGGTGCATCCCCTCAGAAGCAGTCCGGCGTAAAAGCTCGGCTGCGAGCGGCTGGCTCCATAGAGAGCTTTTCAGCGTTAAGCTCAGATAACCTCCTTCAAACTTTTTCAAGCCAAGGTGATCTATGACACCTCAGATGTAGTCCGGCATTGGAGCTCGGGTACAGTCCGGCGTTGGAGCTCGGATATAGTCTAGCGTTGGAGCACGGATACAGTCCAGCATTGGTGCTTGGCTGCAAAAGATACCTCGAATGCAGTCCGGCGTTGGAGCTCAGATACAAGAGGACACCGCCACACGGGAACAACTTCAAACCTGAGGTGTGGTGTAAAAAATAACAAGGCATTGATAAAGGCCAAGAATTTAAAGGGGCTCCTCGGATACCCGACATGTAAACCCTTCGGATTCACTTCGGCGATCTTCAAGATCAAAGATGAGAAAATTTGTTGAACCAGTTTTCAAGACCGACGACCGAAGATGAAGAGAAGTTTGGAAGAATCGAGGAGCGTCCCCAACTTGAAGACAGGTTCAGGGGGCTACTGACGGTGTCCTGGACTAGGGGGTACTCACCACGTCGTCTCCCGACCAGGTGGATCGGGCCGAGGACCCCCATGGCGGTTTACTCATGGGCCACTTCGGACAGCCCATGCCGCATACAAGGAAGATTCCAAAAGACTTGGTGATCAAGACAAGGACTCCTGTCGACCAACATATTCGACTAGGACTCTTGTTATCCTAGGCCTCTGGTACATTATTTAAGCCAGGGCCAGGCTAGTCGATAGAGGAGGACATTATTCATCATACCCTCAGGTTTTAGACCACAACATATGATCTCGAGGTAGATCAACTCTATAATCGTACACATAGAATATAATCAAGCAGGAGTAGGGTTTTACCTCTTAGAGAGGGCCCAAATCTGGGTAAACACCGTGTCCCTCGCCTCCTATTACCATTGATCCACAGACGCACAGTTCGGGACCCCCTACCTGAGATCTGTCGGTTTTGACACCGACACCGGGCTTCTTCTTGGGCGCCATGAATGATGAAACCGGCAATGAAGAAAAAGATGATGAAGATGACACGCTGCGTACACTCTCGGGTTCGTGCAAGCACTTCCCCCTACCTGGCGCGCCAAAGATGTCATGGGAAAGCACGACCACCTAAGGGGCCATCGGCCCCTTATGGTTCGGCAGGGGGGAAGAGCACATTGCACAAAGAGCGGAGGGTGCAGAGCAGCACATCAAC
The DNA here is from genome assembly GCA_036873465.1 of Thinopyrum obtusiflorum. Classification (NCBI taxonomy): domain Eukaryota; kingdom Viridiplantae; phylum Streptophyta; class Magnoliopsida; order Poales; family Poaceae; genus Thinopyrum; species Thinopyrum obtusiflorum. The sequence continues at coordinate 7,645 of JAAAWM010011731.1, read as the reverse complement.
GATCACACGGGAAGTTTTTACCCAGGTTCATGCCACCATGAGGCGTAAAACCCTACTCGTGCTTTGGTGGATTGATGAGGGGACCGTGGTGGAGAAGCAACTGTCTAGCCCGGTAGTGTTGCCTCGGGGCGAGAGCAGCTATGCGCGTATGAGTGTACAAGGGTCTAAATCCTTTCTAAGGTTGTCACGGCCCTCCTTTTATAGATCAAGGGGTCACCACAATGGCAAATCAGGCATTGCGTACTGATTAGATAGCAAACAGTGCTATCATACCTAACTCTGCAGATAGGACAAGGTGCATTAAATGCACCACTTAGTGTCACATCGTAGCGCAGCCCGGCAAGCCTTGCCGAGCCGTTCGACCACCTTCTCGCGTGCCTGCATGACTAATCTCTGGACGGGTGTCATTTGGAGGCGATTTCCTTTGGAAGTGGCTGCCATGTGCCAAATAACAGCCACTTAGTCACTTGGGGGCTCGACACCGCACTGATCGATGACTTGCGTTGTTGTGAGATGGAGTGGTGGAGTCTTGGCGGGGTAGTTCACTACACAAAAAAAACACTTCCGTGATGATACATGTTTCTCACAGTAGGTCACATTTTCTGTCATTCATGTACATCCATGACAAATTTATGATAGAATCAAGATAGTCATACCTGTGCTGTCGTATAAGTGTTCCATGACATTACCAAAATTATCATCACGGAAGTGTCCACTTCCATGACGATAAATCGCACGTCATAGAAGTGCTTTCGTCAAGGGTGACCGACACGTGGCATCCACCATAACAGGACGCCGTTAAGCTATCGGGTCTGGTTTTGGATCTGATAACCCATTAACAGCCCAGACTAATGGGAATTTTCCACGTGTAAAATTCTCATTGGCCGAAGGAAACACGTTTCGGCTCAATGTTCGGACAGATGTCATCCACTCATTGGACAGGAGGCGCCTATGATACGTCGACATGTGGCATGGCCCAACAGAGGCCCATTTCGGTTAAAAGGCCGGCCCGTTTGACTTGGTCAAAAGGTAACGGGCTGGCCCACGGAAAGCTTGTTAACGGCATGTTCGTATATAGCCCATTTACGGCCCGCTTACTACCGGCCCGTTACGGCCTATCAGAATTAAGCCCGGTAGCTTCATCTGGGCCGTCCAATATGATTCCAGCCCATTGTAACTTCCGGCCCATGTATGGCCCATGATGTCTTTCAGCCCATATGAGGCCCTTTGTAACTCTTGACCCATTAAAGGCCTGAGATGGAACTGGCCCATAATGAACAGTGTATCGCTTTATACCCATTAACGGCCCATTATTCCGTCGGTCATTTCCAGCCCGTGTCAACTTTCGGCCTTCTAAGGGCCCATTTATTCTTGGGCACATTTCTAGAATTCGGTTAGATACGGTCTGTTACTGGCCTGTTCTGTTTGTGTGCCAAATACAGCCCGTGGTTACATTCGGCCCGTTTGTGGCCCGTTAACCCGTTGGGCTGTTTTCATAGCGTTATCAAACACGGCCTATTAACGGCCCGTTATGGTCCACGAATAGTACGGCCCATGTTTGGCGAAATGATTATATGCCCCGTAGAAGGCCCATGGATCCTACGGGCCGTAGAAGACCAATGGATCCTACGGCTCGTAGAAGGCCCATGGATCATACAGCCCATAGAAAGTCCATGGATCCTACGGCCCGTAAAAGGCCCATGGATCCTACGGTCCGTAGAAGGCCCACGGATCCTACGGCCCGCACGAGGCCCATGGTTATAACAGTCCGTGTGTTGCCATGATTATTGTGGCCTAGTTACCAAAACTAGGTTATTGTGGCCACTGAAAAAATGCGGAAAAAGAATTGCAGTGACTACAAGCAAACAACTAAACAAGACAATAAGGAAATAAATAAGCAAGCAACTAACGCTAGCCTATTATAGCTATTACACATATTACATCCACTGGGCATCAAAGTTTGCCACCAGTGCAAATATAGGGAACAAAGCAACATATTAAATACACTGGCCGTCAAAATTGGCCACCAGTGCAAATAAACGCGACAGCAAAACAAGTCCATAACTGAAACAACTTCAGAAGAGCTCAAGAAATGTTATCCTGGGTATCCACCATGCTGGCAAGAAGCTTAGCAAGCTTATTAGCTTTGTCCTGTTTGGCGCTAAAATCCTCCAATGCTTGCTGTTGCACCAGAAAGTATGCATCTGAATGCTCCAGGGACTTCCGCAGTCCTTCCGCTTCTTGTCGCAGCACAGCTGATCGATGTCTTTCAGCTTGTAGTTGAGACTGAAGAAATCGACCTGATTCAGACAGTGAGTTTGAATAGCTTGTGGAAGCAGTAGTGGCCAGTAACTCGAACAGTAAACCAAGACAGGACTTTGGGGTAGCCTCACTGTCTTCAAGATAGTTTTCCTTAGCTGTTTTATCAGCTTTGTTGGAGACCAACAAGGATGTCTCACAATCCTGAACCTTATCTGCATTACTTCCTTTATCATTGCTTAATAAGGCACTCTTCCCCAATATTCTGTCAGCATTCTAAAAGAAGAAACAAGCAGACACATAACAGGTTTAGCATGTACTAGTATATGAAACTCATTTCGGTGAACTAGTTCATTAGTAAGGTGGACAAGATTAAACTACCAGGTCTTCTATTGCCAAGTAGTACATTATAAAAGCACCAAACAAACATATATCTATGTCCTATGGTCACTGCATTGTCTTGCCAAATCAAAATAGAGACACGGTTCAAATCATATCAGTTCAAGAGAAAGCAGCACTGAAAGAATACAAAGCGTGGGAAACTAAACGGCACAACAAGATTTCAGATGGGTACCACGGGTCTACATGTACAACAACACTATTGGCCCTGTTATGATGCTAGTAATGTGCATGATATGAGAAGTCAGCTATATACACAATTGAAATCAACAGAGCTATTTATAAGAGCAAACCTGTTATAGAAACATGCGTAAACATACCTGTTGTGCCATTGGAGTCCATTGGATAGTTCAATTTAAAAACTAAGTTTGTATGAGTAAATACAGTGATAAAAGAGCAAAGCAGTATGCACGATAACAATGGAATCTTAAATGAGAACAGTTGTTCTTCAGGTTTAAGCACTTGTTCTACATGAACAGAGTATAGTAAGATGCAAGCATATAGTACTTAAAATAAAATGAGCTCATAGACCTTACCACATTCTTGGTTCGGGACCAGTAAAGAACAAGGCATTCCCAGTAATCGTCCAGTAAATGTGTCTTAGGAGAACGTAAGGGAATTTTATGAGTTTCTTTGCCAGTGAAGTACGTTTTCTTCAGGTAATTCCGATACTGCCACCAAGCAGTCTTGAAGATAGCAGAGGTATTAGCATAGGTTACCTCATCCTGAGTTTCCAAATTGGTCCTTCTCTATAGAGAAAAATGGGAAAATTTGCTGTATTATAACCATCATGGAGGTAGAATGTATGGGACAAAGCAAAGTAATTGCCATGAATAACATTACTTACACATAACTCCTGGACAAACACCTGCAACTGGCATTTTCCTTCATCTTCAGTATAATATTTCCATGATGGGAAGATACGCACATAGGATTTAACAACATCAAATGCGATAAATGCTAAACTATGAATGGATGGTTGTGCTTCCTCCACAGGAATAGGTGTACTAACTGGTGGAGTTGGGGTTCGCCGTGGTAGTACTGGCGCTTTGGGCACTGGAGCTGCCTTACTAGCTGCTCTTGTTTGGGAGCTCTGTGGTGGAGATGGTGCTGTGTCAAGAGGAACTGGGTTACTATCTGCTAGGGTTGGGGTTAGATTGGGTGAAGCTGGTTCTCTGTCCATCGCAGTAGGGGTAAAATCTGCAAAAGTCTAGGTTATGTGTGGTAGGGCTGGTTCTCGTGCATGTACAACCGGGGTGCTATCTCCACCAAGAGGTAGCACTGTTTTATTTGCAGACCGTGTTTTTACTCCGCTAGATACTGCCATCACCAGCTCCAATTCAAATGGCTGATAAACAGGAAACATAATTGAATGTGCAGACATTGTATGAGAGACAGATGCAATAGATAGTGTGGAAAAAAGAGGGCATTAAATAATTGACATGTATATTGTTTAACTAAAATGGATAGCATGACATAATTTCACATATATGATGTCTATCTAAACTGGATAGCATAGCATAACATAATTCAAAGATATGATGACTAACTAAACAGGATCGCATGACATAATTCACATACATGTTATCTAAGTAACCAGGATCGCATGATTTAATTCACATATGTGATTTATATGCTAAGCGGAGGGCATTCGCATATATGATATCTGAACTAAGAACATGGTGTTGAATATTGTGTATATGATGTCTAAACTATGCAATGCAAGACACCATATGCATGATATGAGCAGTAGAACCGTGCCAAGTTAGAGCATACACCTTGGTGGGGGAATAGGACTGGTCATCTGTCTCTGAATCCATCTCTGAGGAGCTATCGGGACCCAGCAAGAGATCTGCTTCGACAAGTAGCACTGTCTACTCTGAAGGCCTTGTTTTCACTCCAGATTTTTCCATCACCCACTCAAATGGCTGATTCACAGGAAGAGTAGTTTAATGTACAAACATTGTCGACAAATGGAAATTTAATGAAGAAAATGATGGGCTAGATATCATTCAAATATATGATGCCTCCCCCCCCCCCCCCCCCCCCCCCCCCCCCCCCCCCCCCCCCCCCCCCCCCCCCCCCCCCCCCCCCCCCCCCCCCCCCCCCCCCCCCCCCCCCCCCCCCCCCCCCCCCCCCCCCCCCCCCCCCCCCCCCCCCCCCCCCCCCCCCCCCCCCCCCCCCCCCCCCCCCCCCCCCCCCCCCCCCCCCCCCCCCCCCCCCCCCCCCCCCCCCCCCCCCCCCCCCCCCCCCCCCCCCCCCCCCCCCCCCCCCCCCCCCCCCCCCCCCCCCCCCCCCCCCCCCCCCCCCCCCCCCCCCCCCCCCCCCCCCCCCCCCCCCCCCCCCCCCCCCCCCCCCCCCCCCCCCCCCCCCCCCCCCCCCCCCCCCCCCCCCCCCCCCCCCCCCCCCCCCCCCCCCCCCCCCCCCCCCCCCCCCCCCCCCCCCCCCCCCCCCCCCCCCCCCCCCCCCCCCCCCCCCCCCCCCCCCCCCCCCCCCCCCCCCCCCCCCCCCCCCCCCCCCCCCCCCCCCCCCCCCCCCCCCCCCCCCCCCCCCCCCCCCCCCCCCCCCCCCCCCCCCCCCCCCCCCCCCCCCCCCCCCCCCCCCCCCCCCCCCCCCCCCCCCCCCCCCCCCCCCCCCCCCCCCCCCCCCCCCCCCCCCCCCCCCCCCCCCCCCCCCCCCCCCCCCCCCCCCCCCCCCCCCCCCCCCCCCCCCCCCCCCCCCCCCCCCCCCCCCCCCCCCCCCCCCCCCCCCCCCCCCCCCCCCCCCCCCCCCCCCCCCCCCCCCCCCCCCCCCCCCCCCCCCCCCCCCCCCCCCCCCCCCCCCCCCCCCCCCCCCCCCCCCCCCCCCCCCCCCCCCCCCCCCCCCCCCCCCCCCCCCCCCCCCCCCCCCCCCCCCCCCCCCCCCCCCCCCCCCCCCCCCCCCCCCCCCCCCCCCCCCCCCCCCCCCCCCCCCCCCCCCCCCCCCCCCCCCCCCCCCCCCCCCCCCCCCCCCCCCCCCCCCCCCCCCCCCCCCCCCCCCCCCCCCCCCCCCCCCCCCCCCCCCCCCCCCCCCCCCCCCCCCCCCCCCCCCCCCCCCCCCCCCCCCCCCCCCCCCCCCCCCCCCCCCCCCCCCCCCCCCCCCCCCCCCCCCCCCCCCCCCCCCCCCCCCCCCCCCCCCCCCCCCCCCCCCCCCCCCCCCCCCCCCCCCCCCCCCCCCCCCCCCCCCCCCCCCCCCCCCCCCCCCCCCCCCCCCCCCCCCCCCCCCCCCCCCCCCCCCCCCCCCCCCCCCCCCCCCCCCCCCCCCCCCCCCCCCCCCCCCCCCCCCCCCCCCCCCTGGGTATCCACCATGCTGGCAATAAGCTTAGCAAGCTTATTAGCTTTGTCCCGTTTGGCGCTAAAATCCTCCAACACTTGCTGTTGCACCAGAAAGTATGCATCTGAATGCTCCAGGGACTTCCGCAGTCCTTCCGCTTCTTGTCGTAGCACAGCTGATCGATGTCTTTCAGCTTGTAGTTGAGACTCAAGAAACCGAACTGATTCAGACAGTGAGTTTGAATAGCTTGTGCAAGTGGTAGTGGCCAGTAACTCGAACAGTAAACCAAGACAGGACTTTGGGGTTGCCTCACTGTCTTCATGATAGTTTTCCTTAGCTGTTTTATCAGCTTTGTTGGAGACCAACAAGGATGCCTCACGATCCTGAACCTTATCTGCATTACTTCCTTTATCATTGCTTAATAAGGCACTCTTCCCCAATATTCTGTCAGCATTCTAAAAGAAGAAACAAGCAGACACATAGCAGGTTTAGCATGTACTAGTATATGAAACTGTCGGTGTACAAAAGTAGGGGCGCACCTTTGTACCCCTGTACTTGTGCACGGGCAGTCAGAGCCACACGCCACGGCCACACGTGGCAGGACAAAAGACCCCCCCCCCCCCCCCCCCCCCCCCCCCCCCCCCCCCCCCCCCCCCCCCCCCCCCCCCCCCCCCCCCCCCCCCCCCCCCCCCCCCCCCCCCCCCCCCCCCCCCCCCCCCCCCCCCCCCCCCCCCCCCCCCCCCCCCCCCCCCCCCCCCCCCCCCCCCCCCCCCCCCCCCCCCCCCCCCCCCCCCCCCCCCCCCCCCCCCCCCCCCCCCCCCCCCCCCCCCCCCCCCCCCCCCCCCCCCCCCCCCCCCCCCCCCCCCCCCCCCCCCCCCCCCCCCCCCCCCCCCCCCCCCCCCCCCCCCCCCCCCCCCCCCCCCCCCCCCCCCCCCCCCCCCCCCCCCCCCCCCCCCCCCCCCCCCCCCCCCCCCCCCCCCCCCCCCCCCCCCCCCCCCCCCCCCCCCCCCCCCCCCCCCCCCCCCCAGCAAGCCTGTTAAAGAAACATGCGTGAACGTACCTACTGTGCCATTGGAGTTTCGATTGGATCCTTCAATTTAAAAATAAGTTTGTATGAGTAAATACAGTGATACAAGAGCAAAGCAGTATGCACGATAGCAATCATAGTTAAAAAAGGCGCGCCTAAGCGAGCGCTTAAGCGCGCCTAGGCTCTAGGCGTTGGCGAAACGCATTGCGCATAACTACGCTTAATCTGTGCATAACTGCACATAAGCATGCACTTTGGTCAGTAAAGCACAAGGCGGTGGCAAAACGCACAATTAACGCCTAGCGCTTTTTTGAACTATGATAGCAATGGAATCTTAAATTAGAACAGTTGTTCTTTAGGTTTAGGCACTTGTTCTACATGAACAGAGTATAGTAAGACGGAAGAATATAGTACTTAAAAACAGAATTGAGCTCATAGACCTTACCACATTCTTGGTTCGGGACCAGTACAGAACAAGGCGTTCCCAGTCATCGTCCAGTAAATGTGTCTCAGGAGAACGTAAGGGAATTTGATGAGTTTCTTTGCCGGTGAAGTATGTTTTCTTCAGGTAATTCCGATACTGCCACGAAGCATTCTTGAAGATAGCGGAGGTATTAGCATAGGTTACCTCATCCTGAGTTTCCAAATCGGTCCTTCTCTATAGAGAAA
>JAAAWM010011730.1:0-99735 GCA_036873465.1 Thinopyrum obtusiflorum | reverse complement strand
TAAGGTAGGCCTCTCTCCTCCTCCACACATATACCAGCCATTGTACCTCTATAATTAATTAGGCCTCCCCCCACCACACACCAATAGTCGAGCGCTGTAAGTAGGTATCCATGCCACAGAGACAAACTGCGCATGTCCCCTCTCACGTTCCAGTAGGCCAGCCACTCTATATCTTTGACGTGGGCACACACAAATTCGATGGAACTCTTTATCGATCGCGCGCGCGCACACACACACATCATCCCTCTCTTCGATTTCTATGGATACCTCAAGCCGATGATACCTCCACTCTCTTCTCGTGGATTGCCCCTCTATATATATGATATATCCAGGACTCTATTTCACACACATTGCAGATGTTACATTTTTTGATTGACCTCCCCCCCCAAAAAACACTCACGAACCCACACACTATATCTCTCTATGTTTGTATCTCTCTCACACAACCCCACGTAGGTGGTGTACGTACACGAAGAGAATAGGTGCACGTACTCACGCTTCGTGCCCAGCCACACCTACGCGGGTACATGGTGGAGCTCATTTCTGTACGAAAATGGCAGCCCACGTGCTAATTTGAACACGTGTAGCGGTTGTTTACCTACGGAGGTCGTGTACCACGCGTGCACGAAACAAAGTTCGTCTTGATGCGTTGGCACGTTATTTCTAAATAAAGTTATATTGCTCAATGGCACGTACACAGAATATCAAACGATTTTTATGGAGAAAAAGGTAGTCTGCTCCACTATATACAATGGAGCCTGCCTGCTGGGTTTGTCTCTCTTTATAGTATCTCACACAAGGCGGCGGTGGCCTCTCTCTCTCCCACCGTTGGTCACTGATCCGGCCGCATCCTGTCTGCTGGCGGAAAGGGGGGATGTGCATCATTTCTCCGTTCGACGCCGCCGAGGCAGCACGTCCCGATCTGTGGTACCTGCCGTTCTCTCTGACCAAGCTCCGGCGCAGTAGGGCCTATGCCACCTGCTCGCTGCCGCAGTATGGGCAGACCCCGCCCGCCGCCGCTCACCTAGTTACATCCCGACGACCCCCAGGTATCCCCTTCGGCCTTGCTCCACTGCCCATCTTCCCACGTCGCTACATGTGGAAAATCTTGCATGTGGATCTTCCATAGTTCTTTGCCCAAAACATAGCTCGTCCGGCGTACTTTCCATATTGCAATCTCGTCCTCACACCGTTTTAGACAAACACAACCGTGTTGTTATCTTCCCTTAGGACAAGGAATATGCTTCTTTTTTGTCGTTGTATGTGTCATCAACTGTTATTGGCCAGTAATTGTTTCCTTTCTACCTCTTTTTTGCAAACAGGGCTATCCATTTCACCTCGTTGCTATTGCGACCTTTTGGTGAACTGCACAAATCTCTTTTTCCTTAAGAGTGTTTTGTGCAGTCGTGCTAAAATGTCACACGGGCAACGTCTCTACATTTCAGTGTGACTGAAAAAAGGGATATTGGTTTTGCTCTATCCTCCTCATCCAACTCCGAGCCTAATCTTCTCCAACTATTTGCTTAATCTTCTCCAACTAGTTAGTCTTAAGAGAGACCGCAAAGGTGACCGGCTTCTATTTGTGTGTTTATTGTTTCATCAGCAGTCCTCTATTATCGTAATCACACTTAATATCTTTGGAACAGGCACGCTCAACTCTATTTTAGTGGAACTGCACAAAATGATCGGAATGTTGCATGCTCCAGACAGCTACTTTTTTCGCCAACATGCCTTGTTGATTTAGACAGAGCTGGGGGACGTTGCTGCCAATGAAAGCATGGATCAATTTTAATTTAACATCTTCTCACAACTTTGTCTTCAGTTGTGATGTAAATATTAGCTCTGACCTGCTAATCATTGAGATGCATTAGCAAGGAAGTTAGTTTTTTATTTTTTCTGAAAGAGCATCAATGGCAAGACCCACGAAACAAAAGCTGAAAGCTCAGAGCATTGTACAATTTCATGTCGCTGGAAAATTATTTGTATAGTACGTCAATTATGTAAACAAATGCTGGAAGCTTGATAGCATTGCCAGAAGCCTCTTCAGCATCCGGGTCCATGTGCCATGCACAAAATTATACTCCTCCGTTCCTAAATATTTGTCTTTTTACAAATTTCAAATGGGCATATTTTAGAGTGTAGATTCACTCATTTTGCTTCGTATGTAGTCACTCATTGAAATCTCTAGAAAGACAAATACTCCGGAGTATATTTAAGAACCGAGGGAGTAGGGCACAATCACATGGGAGACTCAGCCTGGTCGTTGCGCCGCATTAATAGTGAGTAATGAGCAGGCAAATCATAAGCCCGACCTTTCCCATTGTAAGTTGCTCGGAAGAAGCAACCATCACTACACTCTTCTTTGAATCCACTCATACTACTCCATCCGTCACTGTTTATAGAGCGCGCTTCAAAAAAAATCTCTGGGACCAAGGCGACTAGCGATCGGCCTGAAAAATAGCATTGGTAGTTATAGCACAGCGTCTATTACTAGAGGAAATAATGCGTACACACATGCATGCAGTGCTTCCACCCCGAGTACACACATGCATGCACTTACTCCACACCCTAATTAATTGAGCATTAAACTAAATGCGTCTAAAGTCTCTCTGGTGGTGGAAATGCATTGACAGAAATGCATTAGAATGAAGCGCGCCCTGTAAACTGTGACAGAGGGAGGAGTAGTATGAAGGTGCAAAACCAACTACGCGTATGGCCAGTCGGTCAACGCACCTCCTCTTGGCATATCACTGACATGTGGGACCGCAGTGTGAGCAAACCAATCTCAATTGACGGCATAATGGCCAACCCGCCCTGTGACGCCCCCGGCTTAATTGTGCACTAATCATACACACAAATGCACATGATCAAGCCTAAGGACTCACTTGAAGATATCACAACACAACTCTAAAACATAAACAAAGTCATACAAGCATTTATTACAAGCCGGGGCCTCGAGGGCTCGAATACAAAAGCTTGATGACAACAAGCATCAGCGGAAGCGTTAGATATCTGAGTACAGATATAAAACAGAAATAGAAAGGCCTTTAGAAAGGCGGGGCAAAATAAAAGCTACGATCGAAAGGCGCAGGCCTCCTGCCTGGGACCCTCCAATCCTACTCCTGGTCGTCAGTCATCTCGAAGTAGAAGTCATCCTCGGGGTGGTAGAAGGGGTCGTCGGCAGGGCAACGATCTCAGGGGCTCCGTCGTCTGGTCACGACAAACTGATATGGGAAGAAAAAGAAAGCAAAGCAACCGTGAGTACTGCGAAGTACTCAACAAGCAAGGATCTACACTACATATGCAACATTATCAAAAGGAGGCTGTATATGTGGACTGGGCTGCAGAAATGCCAGAATAGAGAGGGAAAGCCTAGTCCTAGCGAAGACTAGCAGCTTCATCATTTTCATCCGTCTTGCAGCATTAGAAGAGTACAGAATAACATAATGTAAAGTAGTAGTAGTGTCAAGCAACAGTCTCACCCAGAGATCCTTCCTCGACTCCCTACGAGAAAGCGATCCCGGAGCCACATATCCAGGTATCATCTCAATTCTAGCTATATCGATCGGGATACAACTCCGAGTGTCCTTTACCATAGGACCGGCTATCGATAGATGTGTTCTTCCCTGCAGGGGTGCACCAACTTACCCACCACGCTCGCTTGGGGGGGGGGGGGGGGGGGGGGGGGGGGGGGGGGGGGGGGGGGGGGGGGGGGGGGGGGGGGGGGGGGGGGGGGGGGGGGGGGGGGGGGGGGGGGGGGGGGGGGGGGGGGGGGGGGGGGGGGGGGGGGGGGGGGGGGGGGGGGGGGGGGGGGGGGGGGGGGGGGGGGGGGGGGGGGGGGGGGGGGGGGGGGGGGGGGGGGGGGGGGGGGGGGGGGGGGGGGGGGGGGGGGGGGGGGGGGGGGGGGGGGGGGGGGGGGGGGGGGGGGGGGGGGGGGGGGGGGGGGGGGGGGGGGGGGGGGGGGGGGGGGGGGGGGGGGGGGGGGGGGGGGGGGGGGGGGGGGGGGGGGGGGGGGGGGGGGGGGGGGGGGGGGGGGGGGGGGGGGGGGGGGGGGGGGGGGGGGGGGGGGGGGGGGGGGGGGGGGGGGGGGGGGGGGGGGGGGGGGGGGGGGGGGGGGGGGGGGGGGGGGGGGGGGGGGGGGGGGGGGGGGGGGGGGGGGGGGGGGGGGGGGGGGGGGGGGGGGGGGGGGGGGGGGGGGGGGGGGGGGGGGGGGGGGGGGGGGGGGGGGGGGGGGGGGGGGGGGGGGGGGGGGGGGGGGGGGGGGGGGGGGGGGGGGGGGGGGGGGGGGGGGGGGGGGGGGGGGGGGGGGGGGGGGGGGGGGGGGGGGGGGGGGGGGGGGGGGGGGGGGGGGGGGGGGGGGGGGGGGGGGGGGGGGGGGGGGGGGGGGGGGGGGGGGGGGGGGGGGGGGGGGGGGGGGGGGGGGGGGGGGGGGGGGGGGGGGGGGGGGGGGGGGGGGGGGGGGGGGGGGGGGGGGGGGGGGGGGGGGGGGGGGGGGGGGGGGGGGGGGGGGGGGGGGGGGGGGGGGGGGGGGGGGGGGGGGGGGGGGGGGGGGGGGGGGGGGGGGGGGGGGGGGGGGGGGGGGGGGGGGGGGGGGGGGGGGGGGGGGGGGGGGGGGGGGGGGGGGGGGGGGGGGGGGGGGGGGGGGGGGGGGGGGGGGGGGGGGGGGGGGGGGGGGGGGGGGGGGGGGGGGGGGGGGGGGGGGGGGGGGGGGGGGGGGGGGGGGGGGGGGGGGGGGGGGGGGGGGGGGGGGGGGGGGGGGGGGGGGGGGGGGGGGGGGGGGGGGGGGGGGGGGGGGGGGGGGGGGGGGGGGGGGGGGGGGGGGGGGGGGGGGGGGGGGGGGGGGGGGGGGGGGGGGGGGGGGGGGGGGGGGGGGGGGGGGGGGGGGGGGGGGGGGGGGGGGGGGGGGGGGGGGGGGGGGGGGGGGGGGGGGGGGGGGGGGGGGGGGGGGGGGGGGGGGGGGGGGGGGGGGGGGGGGGGGGGGGGGGGGGGGGGGGGGGGGGGGGGGGGGGGGGGGGGGGGGGGGGGGGGGGGGGGGGGGGGGGGGGGGGGGGGGGGGGGGGGGGGGGGGGGGGGGGGGCAAGGGCAAGGTCAGCAACTGAATCGTCGGGCTCCTGAGTGGCGTCGGCCTCGGGAGCTACGGCGACGTCGGGGTCTAACGGAAGAGAAGAGGGGGAGGAAACAAATAAATACATAGCAACAAAAGGAATCACAAAGCATGACGGTCTAACACAGCGCTACCGATAACAAAGAAGGGGGAACCCATCCGGGAAGTATTCCCGGTTCCGGACGTCTGTCAGACAGATGAACCGGAGAGGGACGGTTGCATGTTTGCAGGATTAGAGGCAGGTGACAGCTAGGACGCAGTGCAGGGTTGCCTAAAAGAGCTATCTAAATCATTTAATCATTTTAGGATTAAGGTTAGAATTAATCACCGGTATAAGTGCACTATTCATCTACCGGAAATGAGCCAAAAGTCATGGGTTCTCCTACGTAGAGGATCCCGACATGGCAACGGATTCCACGGTTAGATTCGTCTCATCGTTCTGAGCAACTTTCATGTAGAAACTTTTTCGATCCGAGCTACGGTTATTTTTCTATGAATTTCCGAAGTTTTATTTATTTTTCTGGAAATTCTGGAATTAATTTAAACGCGAAAATAATTGGGAAAATGCTACGGGCACACACAATGTGTACACAGCAGTGCAGTACAGAGACTGACAGTGGGCCCCGTTGACTGCCCAGTCAGCAGTCAACGTTGGCCCGTTGACTGGTCAACGGGGCCCGCTGGACCCACTCGTCGGTGGCACGGGGAGGGCCACGTGGCTGCCGCGTCAGCGCCACGTCGGCGCTGGCGTCTAAAACGCGGCGGCGCACCGGCGGCGACCACCCGAGACGGCGGTGATGTGCGGCATCCGCCCACAGGCGACCAAAACAGGCGTGGGGCGGCTCGTTCGAACGAGGAGGGTGCCCCGCGTTGAGTGGTGCAGGGGCTGCCGGAAGCGTCGCCGGCGTTGAGCACGGCGGAGACCGAAGCACGGCGAGCTCGCATTCGGTGCTACGGCGAGCAAAGCGGACGGGGCTGGGCGTCTACGGCATCTACGCACGCGGGCAAACTCGTTGGACACGCGCGTGTAACCAAAAGGTCACCGGAACATAGCCGGCGGCGAGGTCGTGCGGCGGTGAGTTCGGGCGCGAATGGAGCGACGCCTACGGGCAACTAGCGATGGTGGGAGAAAGGAGGAAGAAGGAGGAGGCTCACGGTGAGGCACACGGAGGCCGTCGACAGCTTAGGAGCAGCAGGGGCTCGCCGGAGTCGATGGAGATGGCCGGAGCAGAGGCGAAAAGGGGCGGCGGTGTTCGCCAGCTACGGGGGCCCCCGGCTCCAATGGGAGGCACCAGGCGACGTGGACGAGCCCGGCTTCTCTCCCAGACACGGCAGTGGCTTGCGGGGTCGCCGGAGTGCGCGAGGTCGACGGAGCAGAAGAGGTGGTTGCGCTCGGGAGACGGGGAAGAGGAGGGATCCGAGCGAGGGAGGCGAGGGAGAGAGCGGCGAATGGCGTAGGGCGACCAGGGGGAGTGCTCGGGGGCGAGGCTTATCCCCTCGCCCACCTGCTCCCGTCGGCGTGGCGAACGGCGGCAGCGCGGGCGCGCTCTGTCCATCGGCGAGAGTGACACGGAGGAAGAAGAGGACGGGGGCAGGTGAGGGAGGCCGCGGTGGGCTGGGCCTCCCACTGTTGCCGCGGCCCAGAGGCCAGGTAAGTGCTCTGTCTTTTATTTATTTCTGTTTTTTTTTTCTTTTGTTTTAAAACAGAGGGAGAGAGTGAATTATTAGGGCACCCTAGGCACTTAGGAAAAATATGGGAAAGGTCCCATTAAATCCATAATGATTTTAGGCAGTGCCTCAACAAGTTTGAGGATATTTGGAGACTGTTTGGATTTTTCATAAACAGATTAGCATTTTAAAATGCTGAAATGGTCCTGAATTAAATGGTTCTGCTCATATTTGCAAAAGAGTGATGTTGTTTTCCTTAACCATTAAATGTTATGGAATTTTTGCAACATGATGAACATTTTTGCAGTAACTTTGGTGCAACTTTATTTTGCACTTTTGTTTTAAATTTGAATTCAAAGGGAAATTTGAATTGGACCATTTAACCACTGTGACTAGCAAAGTAAATGATCATGACTAGGCATAATTATCAGGGTGTCACAGTGCCATGATACAGAGGGGTGTTACAAATTCTCCTCCTCTAAAAGAAATTCTCATCCCGAGAATTTAGGAGGTAGAAGGAAAGAGGTCGGGGTATTCCTTCCGGAGATGATCCTCGCGTTCCCAAGTGGCCTCATCTTCAGTGTGATTCGACCACTGCACTTTCAGGAACTTGGTAACCTTCTGACGGGTCCGATGTTCAGCTTCATCAAGGATGCGGATCGGATGCTCCTTATAAGATAGGTCATCTTGCAAATCGAGCATTTCGTGATCCACTGCACGGTGCGGTGACTCTTTGAAACATTTACGAAGCTGCGACACGTGGAAGATGTCGTGGATATGAGAGAATTGCGGCGGCAACTCCAATTTATAAGCCACCTGTCCACGTCTAGCCATGATACGGAAAGGACCAATATAGCGAGGAGCTAGCTTGCCCTTGATTCCGAAACGGTGAGTGCCCTTCATAGGAGTGACTCGAAGGTAAGCTTGATCACCAGGTTGATAAGTCAGACCCCATCGCTTGCAATCATAATTGCCCTTCTGGCGGTCCTGAGCCGCCTTGAGATTTTCTCGGACAATTCTGACGTGTTCTTCTGCGTGTTGGACAATATCCGGACCCACGAGCGGTCGTTCCCCAGTTTCTGACCAATTCAGAGGGGTTCAACATTTGCGTCCATAAAGCACTTCGAAGGGGGCCATTTTCAAGCTGGCTTGATAGCTGTTGTTATAAGAGAACTCGGCATACAGGAGAGATTCTTCCCACTTCTTGCCGAAGGAAATAACACAAGCTCGTAGCATGTCTTCAAGCACTTGATTTACTCGTTCAACTTGGCCTTGGGACTGGGGGTGATATGCTGAACTCCAGGTGATATGAGTTCCCATAGCTTGTTGGAAACTTTCCCAGAACTTAGAGGTGAAAAGACCGCCACGGTCCGAACTGATCTCCTTTGGAATACCGTGGAGTGATACAATTCTGGAGATATACAACTCTGCTAACTGGCTAGCAGTGATAGTCCCCTTGACAGGCAGGAAATGTGCAACTTTGGAAAGTTGGTCGACGACAACAAGAATAGCATCGTGACCCTTCTGTGACTTGGGAAGGCCAGTAATGAAATCCATCTGAACCTTATCCCATTTCCATAGGGGAATAGGGAGCGGTTGCAGAATTCCAGCAGGCTTCTGATGTTCTGCCTTGACGCGACGGCAAACGTCACATTCAGCAACATAGCGAGCAATGTCCTGTTTCATTCTAGACCACCAGTACCGTTGACGGAGATCACGGTACATCTTAGTGCTACCCGGATGAATAGACAGTGGTGTATCATGTGCTTCCTTCATGACCTTGTCAGTCATAAGCTCGAAGCGAGGTACGACAATGCGGTCTCTGAAGTACAAGGTTCCATCTTCAGACAGCGAGAAATCCCTGTACTTTTCCAGGTGAAGATCTTTCTTCATGAGATCAATTTCAGCATCTTTAGCTTGTGCACTCTTAACAGCTTTCTCAAGATCTGGTTCAATAACCTAGGTTTTTAAGTATCCTTGAGGAACTATCTCGAGATTTAGCTTCCGAAGCTCTTCATACAGAAGTAGTTGCTCTAGCTGGACTTCAAGTTCGCAGCAATAGGATTTACGGCTCAATGCATCGGCCATTAAATTAGCCTTGCCAGGGGTATAAGATATACCCAAATCATAGTCTGCAACGGCCTCCATCCATCTTTGCTGACGGAGGTTCAGAGAGGGCTGGGTGAACAAGTACTTCAGACTCTTATGATCCGTATAGATCTCGCAACGATTACCGAGGAGGTAATGTCACCACAACTGCAGTGCATAGATGATAGTAGCTAGTTCTAGATCATGTACCGGATAATTCTCTTCATGTGGGCACAATTGACGAGAGCCATAGGCAATCACTTTACGCTCTTGCATTAGGACACAGCCTAATCCTTCACGGGATGCATCACAATAGATGACAAAGTCTTTGCGAGTATCTGGAGGAGCAAGTACTGGGGCAGATGTCAGCTTGTCTTTGAGGGTTTGAAAACTTTCCTGACACTTTTCTGTCCACTCAAACTTAATGCCCTTGTGAAGCAGATCAGTCAAAGGCTTAGCAATCTTTGTGAAATTCTCGACAAAGCGACGGCAATAACTAGCAAGGCCAAGAAAACTTTTGACTTGCTTGACATTCTTCGGTGGAGTCCATTCAAGAATAGCCTGAACTCGTTCTGGGTTAACGGCAATGCCATCTTTCGATATCACATGGCCGAGATATGTCACTTCAGATAACCAGAACTCGCACTTGGAATACTTGGCATATAGTTGGTGTTCACGCAGCTTCTCCAGTACAAGCCAAAGATGTTCGGCATGTTCTTCTTCATTCTTCGAATAAACCAGAATATCATCCAGATATACCACGACGAATTTGTCGAGGTAATCCATGAAGATGTAGTTCATTAACCGGGAGAAAGTTGCTGGAGCATTAGTCAAGACGAAAGACATGACAGTGTACTCATAAGAGCCATAGCGAGTAACGAATGCTGTCTTCGGAATATCCTATTCACGAACTCGGATCTGGTGGTATCCCAATCTCAAATCAAGCTTAGAGAATACTAAGGAACCAGCAAGCTGATCATACAGATCGTTGATTCTGGGAAGTGGATACTTGTTCTAAATTGTTGCTTGGTTGATAGGTCGGTAGTCTTGAACCAACCGATTCGTACCATCCTTCTTCTTGACAAAGAGGGAAGGTGCTCCCCAAGCAGAGGAACTGGGGCGGATGAAACCCTTCTTAAGTGACTTATCGATTTCTTCCTTAAGTTTGAGCAGGTGGTGCGGAGGCATCTTATAGGGATGCTTCGCAATAGGGGTAGTGCTCGACTTCAAGTCGATGACAAACTCGACAGCTCTTGCAGGGGGAATTCCTGGAAGTTCTTCTGGAAAGACATCTTGAAAATCACGAACAACTGGAATGTTCTCGATGCCTTCAAGAGGTGAAGCGTTCAGAGCATTCAGAAGGTAAATCTGACTCTCGGCATTCTGAACTGTTCGAGCTGAGTATCTGACTATCTGGCCAGAAGGGTGTGTGATGCGGACTGTTTCAGTGCCACAGTCAATCAAGGCTTTATGAGACTTCAACCAGTCCATACCCAGAATAATGTCTATGTTGGAGGTCTTGAGAGCAATGAGAGAAACGGGGAACATCAATCCTCCAATCACAATGTGGTTGTCGTGACTGACCCTGGTAGTTTGCCAATTAGCCCCGGGTGACTGGATTACTAATGGAGTGGACATCTGCTTGAAAGGTATATCATGGTTTCGCGCAAAACTTTCGGACATGAAAGAGTGCGATGCTCCAGAATCAAAGAGGACTGAAGCTGGAATTGAATTCACTAGAAGGGTGCCCATCACAATTCTGGGGTCCTGTCGAGCTTTTTCAATCTTGACATGGTTGACGAGAACAAGCTGGCGAGCAGGTGGTCTGGCATCAGCATTCCTGGAAGGATGTTTTCGATGGCTCTTTCTACAACCAACAGAAGGATAAGATGCGTGTTGGGGCTGATGCTGACGGCAGTTGATAGCACGGTGCCCTGGCTGTCCACACTGATGGCATAAACCATCATTATGGGAAAGAGCATCATCATTGGGCTGTCCACTTGCAATGTTCAGTTGTCTTGGTGGTGGAGGCAGACGAGGTGCAACATAGGACGACCTTGGCATTGGAGCAGGTCGGTGATGAACATTGTGTGGGATCCAGATTCGACGTTTCTGAACAGGCTGACCCGACGATGAGCCAACATCACGAGCGCGCTTGAGCGACTCCTGACAGTCCTTTAGAAGAGTTTCTACTTGAAAGGCTCGGCTGACAAGCATCGCAAAGTCTGCGCAATCATGAGCCACAAGTGCTAGCTCTATATCAGGATGCAGCCCTTCATGGAATCTCTCCTGCTTGCGGGCGTCAGCGTCGATGTCACTTTTATCATAGCGGGATAAGTCGAGAAATTTCCGCTGATATTCATCCACAGTCATATTTCCCTGTGTGAGTTTGCGGAATTCCTTCTTCTTCTGGTCCATCAGACCTTGAGGAGTGTACCGTGCACGAAAAGCTGACTGAAATTCCTACCAAGTGGGTACAGATTCAGCAGGCAACATACTCTTGTGGCTTTCCCACCATTGAGCAGCTGGACCCTTTAAATGGAATGTCGCAAAGGTGACGTAGCTGTCAGGGGCCACACTAGCTGACTCCATCTCAAACATGATGTCCTGAAGCCAATCATCAGCATCCATAGGATTGGTGGAGTTGCGGAAAACGGAAGGACTGAGGCGCACAAATTCTTGCAGTGAGATCGGTCCAGGCTCCTGACGAGCATCGTTATGTTCCAAACGATTTACCAGACTCTCATTGAGCTGACAATTCAATTCAAACTGCTGCATCATTGCGGCAATATAGGGTGGAGGTGGAAGATCATCAGCCATCCTGCCAATCAACAGAGGTAGTTTAGCAAGAAAAACTGCATGGGTATGGAGTTATTCATGAAGTAACACGCACAACAGAAGGAAGTGCAAAAGATACTTCATTATGGCCACACCAAACATTCAGATCCACACATAGTCTCGGTTACTAATCGGCATTACGACAGCTAAAAGGGGAAGGCTAGACAACTAGGCGGCACACAGGCACGCGGTAAGGAAGTACACAACGAGACATAGCAAAGGCTACATCAACGTCGGAGAAAACTGTTGGAGCGAGGAATCTGCAAGTGACAACACAGGGTGCCCTCGATAAGAGGATCCTGTAAGTAGAACCTGGCCCTCAATCTTGAAGCAAGGGGGAATATTTCAGAACTTCGGGTGGATGTGATTACGAGATCCTATTGTCAGAGTTAGTAAAACAATTAACCAGAATAGAAGAGAGATCAGAGTTCCCAGAGTAAGGACGAGGAGTAAAAGATCCTAATACCACCCAATTGGCGACGTGGGCCCGTAAGCCACACAGCCAAGTTAGTAAAACAGTTTTGGACCACTAGACTCAACTTCGGCCGGGGGGGGGGGGGGGGGGGGGGGGGGGGGGGGGGGGGGGGGGGGGGGGGGGGGGGGGGGGGGGGGGGGGGGGGGGGGGGGGGGGGGGGGGGGGGGGGGGGGGGGGGGGGGGGGGGGGGGGGGGGGGGGGGGGGGGGGGGGGGGGGGGGGGGGGGGGGGGGGGGGGGGGGGGGGGGGGGGGGGGGGGGGGGGGGGGGGGGGGGGGGGGGGGGGGGGGGGGGGGGGGGGGGGGGGGGGGGGGGGGGGGGGGGGGGGGGGGGATGGCGCCAATCACTCCATGCCGCACTGCTGAACTGGACGTCTGACAGAGCTTTCGGCTGATGCTATGATGCAGAGTGCCCATAACTCTTCCCACGTGATGGTTAGTGCTATCCGACCAGAGGCCGGCTCGGATAATATATCCAAATCGTAGTGGCCTAAGGGCTTGCGGTAACGAGCAGAGACTCACGAAAGATGTGACCCCGTCGCCCCATCTCGAGGACTTGCTGCAAGGGCTAAGAATGCCCGGCCGCGCCTCGTGGAATAAATCACGGGTAACTATCCATCATCCGCGGGTACCCCTCAGGGTCGACCCGCCTTCTCAAGTATCAGTTATGTAAGGCATCCGTCTGGCTACCGTATCAAGGGGGAATCCTGAGGAAATCACCCTCGACGGAATTCCCGCTCGATGTTATCGTCAAGGTGAATGGAAGAGGATTCACCCTCGAAGTCCACGCTTGAGGTGTTGCACGACGATGTCGGTATCGGGGGGGGTGTAGGAGGAAATCACCCTCGCTTACCACGTCCGAGTAACTAACCCACAAGGTTATCATCAGAAGTGCTGATGAGGTCTCACCCTCGGCACATGACGGTAACCCAGTAGTGTCGAGCAACAAAGGGGAAAGTGAGGTGCGGTGCGGGGTCTGGTCTTCGATCCCGTTGATCGAGTCTTCTGAAACTCCAGCGGGGCAGTCGGGATAAAGTGGGGTTCACTAATGGTCTCTACCCAGCCTATACTAAACAGTTTAGGATAGCAGGCACTTATCAACAGTAGGCTACAATAAACAGGCTATGCAGCAGATATAGGATAACAAAAACACAGTAGCAAAATCTAATGCAAGCAGAAGAATTTAGAATGGGCGATATCGAAATGATCAAAAGGGGGGGCTTGCCTGGTTGCTCGGCGGCAAGGGCAAGGTCAGCAACTGAATCCATGGGCTCCTGAGCGGCGTCGGCCTCGGGAGCTATGGTGACGTCGGGGTCTAACGGAAGAGAAGAGGGGGAGGAAACAAATAAATACACAGCAACAAAAGGAATCACAAAGCATGACGGTCTAACACAGCGCTACCGATAACGAAGAAGGGGGAACCCATCCAGGAAGTATTCCCGGTTCCAGACGTCTGTCAGACAGATGAACCGGAGAGGGACGGTTGCATGTTTGCAGGATTAGAGGCAGGTGATAGCTAGGACGCAGTGCAGGGTTGCCTAAAAGAGCTATCTAAACCATTTAGTCATTTTAGGATTAAGGTTAGAATTAATCACCGGTATAAGTGCACTATTCATCTACCGGAAATGAGCCAAAAGTCACGGGTTCTCCTACGTAGAGGATCCCGACATGGTAACAGATTCCACGGTTAGATTCGTCTCGTCGTTCTGAGCAACTTTCATGTAGAAACTTTTTTGATCCGAGCTACGGTTATTTTTCTATGAATTTCCGAAGTTTTATTTATTTTTCTGGAAATTCTGGAATTAATTTAAATGCGAAAATAATTGGGAAAATGCTACGGGCACACACAATGTGTACACAGCAGTGCAGTACAGAGACTGACAGTGGGCCCCATTGACTGCCCAGTCAGCAGTCAACGTTGGCCCGTTGACTGGTCAACGGGGCCCGCTGGACCCACTCGTCGGTGGCACGGGGAGGGCCACGTGGCTGCCGCGTCAGCGCCATGTCGGCGCCGGCGTCTAAAATGCGGCGGCGCGCCGGCGGCGACCACCCTAGACGGCGGTGACGTGCGGGATCCGCCGACAGGCGACCAAAACGGGCGTGGGGCGGCTCGTACGAACGAGGAGGGTGCCCCGCGTCGAGTGGTGCGGTCGGCTGGGGCAGGGGCTGCCGGAAGCGTCGTAGGCGTTGAGCACGGTGGAGACCGAAGCACGGCGAGCTCGCATTCGGTGCTACGGCGAGCAAAGCGGACGGGGCTGGGCGTCTACGGCATCTACGCACGCGGGCGAACTCGTTGGACACGCGCGTGTAACCAAAAGGTCACCGGAACATAGCCGGCGGCGAGGTCGTGCGGCGGTGAGTTCAGGCGTGAATGGAGCGACGCCTACGGGCAGCTAGCGAAGGCGGGAGAAAGGAGGAAGAAGGAAGAGGCTCACGGTGAGGTACACGGAGGCCATCGACAGCTTAGGAGCAGCAGGGGCTCGCCGGAGTCGATGGAGATGGCCGGAGCAGAGGCGAAAAGGGGCGGCGGTGTTCGCCAGCTACGGGGGCCCCTAGCTCCAATGGGAGGCACCATGCGACATGGACGAGCCCGGCTTCTCTCCCAGACACGGCAGTGGCTTGCGGGGTCGCCGAAGTGCGCGAGGTCGACGGAGCAGAGGAGGCGGTTGCGCTCGGGAGACGGGGAAGAGGAGGGATCCGAGCGAGGGAGGCGAGGGAGAGAGCGGCGAATGGCGTAGGGCGACCAGGGGGAGTGCTCGGGGGTGAGGCTTATCCCCTCGCCCACCTGCTCCCGTCGGCGTGGCGAACGGCGGCAGCGCGGGCGCGCTCTGTCCATCGGCGAGAGTGACACGGAGGAAGAAGAGGACGGGGGCAGGTGAGGGAGGCCGCGGTGGGCTGGGCCTCCCACTGTTGCCGCGGCCCAGAGGCCAGGTAAGTGCTCTGTCTTCTATTTATTTCTGTTTTTTCCCTTTTGTTTTAAAACAGAGGGAGAGAGTGAATTATTAGGGCACCCTAGGCACTTAGGAAAAATATGGGAAAGGTCCCATTAAATCCATAATGATTTTAGGCAGTGCCTCAACAAGTTTGAGGATATTTGGAGACTGTTTGGATTTTTCATAAACAGATTAGCATTTTAAAATGCTGAAATGGTCCTGAATTAAATGGTTCTGCTCATATTTGCAAAAGAGTGATGTTGTTTTCCTTAACAATTAAATGTTATGGATTTTTTGCAACATGATGAACATTTTTGCAGTAACTTTGGTGCAACTTTATTTTGCACTTTTGTTTTAAATTTGAATTCAAAGGGAAATTTGAATTGGACCATTTAACCACTGTGACTAGCAAAGTAAATGATCATGACTAGGCATAATTATCAGGGTGTCACAGTGCCATGATACAGAGGGGTGTTACACGCCGTTCCTTGAGAGAGACGAGGAGCGAGAACACATAGACGGGCTCGCACGGAGGCCAAGATATATTCAAGCATAGTTGATCGATATCATCATTAGAGCATGGTTAATAGTATAGCCAGCTGCTGGCTATAAGCTAGTGCCATGTCATCTACAGCCCATCTTATAGCCAACATGTACATTAGTAGATCAAAAGAGTGTACTACTTTTTTATTATGTGGCCCACCTTTCATTCTCGCGAAGTGCCTAGTAGCACGTGCTATAGCTGGCTCTTCACGAAGAGCCCGCTTACCTTCTCTCTCCTCTTCTCTTTCCTCCAACTAAGCAGAAATTTACTAGTTTATTCCTTATAGCCCGCTGACTCAGCTCTATTCTACTTGCTCTTACATGTTCGATGTTTTTTAATACTATACTATTGGGCTGTCGTTTTCTGCCCTTCTCCCGAATAAATTGTACTTTATCAGAGATTAAAATAAAATAAGAGTACAAACGCTCCACCATGCGGTTCTAGTAGTAGTACTACTCGTACTACTAAACCTTGTGCTTGGCTCTTTGCCTCTTCGTGAAGTCGAACAATGATGGTACTCCGCATGTTGGGTACTACAGTGTATGCCTCTGGCAATCTGACACCGAATGAAGTGATGCATGTCCACCGCCTCGGCGAGGATAGGTTGCATTAGTCAAAAGGCGTAAGCGAGCTTCACCTTGTCCTGCAAGCTTCTCCTCATTCCGTGAGTTGGCGGGACACACCAAAAAGTAGTGCTAGTCCATACTCCCTCCTTTCCGGTTAATATGGCTTAATCTATTTTGCGGGTAAATGAGATAGCTTCATTCATATATAAGCATTCTTAGGACGATCAGCCAAGAGACTGGTCACTAGGAAGCGAGGTACCCCACAAAAGAAGAAGAAGAAGGAAGCGAGGTGTTTCATCAAGCCAGCTCTCGGCCACATTCAAAGTGCAGCAAGCATGGTTCGCACAAAGATGCGCCGCAAGGTTTGCTGACCTGTTTACATGCTGAATAACAAAAAAAGAGGAAATATTACCGAGCGCTCCTATTTGTAACAGGATATGAGCCAGAATTAAGCGAGAATTGTGGCGAGTGTTCCATGCAATCAACTTCCATTATCACATGCGAGAACCCTCGAAGAGAACCAAATGTGTTAAGATTGCTTTATCACATTTTTAAAATATAATAAGAGTGCAGATGCTCCTCCATCTGGTTCCTAGTAGTATAGTACATACCTCTATAGTAGTAGTACTAGTACTAGTAAACTTTGCGCTTGGCTTCCTTCAAAAAAAACTTTGCGCTTGGCTGTTCGCCTCTTCAGGAAGTCGAACAATAATAGTACTAGTATAGTGTATGCTTCTGGCAATCTGACACCAAATTAGCTGTTGCACGTCCACCGCCTGAGTGAGGGAGAGCTTGCATTGGTCAAAAGTTTCTCCTTGTCCTACGAGCTACCGCACGCAAGCTTCTCCCGTCCTGCAAGCTTCTCCTCGTTCGGCAAGTTGACGGGATACAACAAAGTAATGCTAGTCCATACTGCCTCCTTTCCGGTTAATATGGCTTAATTTCAAACGAGATAAATACACTATCTGTCACTATATATTTGTAAAAATACGGTCAGTGGACTTCATAATACGCTCATTGCGCTCAATATATACATTTTCCAGTGTTCATACGGTCACTAGCTCACCCTGGCTGAGTATGTGTGTGCATGCACGTGTAGGTTGAGCACTTGAGCGTGACCGTGTGTGTTCCGTCGTGTGCTCGGACATGCATGCATTAGGGCGTCGCATGCATTTTTGCGTCCACGTGTACGTGTGACTGTTGCATGCATGCACGAGGTTCTAGTCCCTCACATTCACATGTTCATAAGTCAATGCTTTGTCAAACGTTGCATGCAAGGTTTAATCATTCGTTGTTCACGATGCATTCCTGATATTAATACGTTGGTAAAGACAATTTCTTGAGGAAAACGAGCCCATGAATTGAGTACAAAGGGGACCAATAAGCCAGGACGGAGGGAGTACCAGTAGTGAACCGGAAGCAGGGAGTAGGTACTAGTAGTACAATACTACGTAACAACGTGCAGCAACAAAATTCCTCTATGCGCATCCTGTCTACGTGTCATGCAAGAAAATAGAGATAAGTACAAGTGAAACTCAGGAACGGTCATACACGTATTGGGAGTATGTGTAGGGGCCACTAAGGAGCAGTCAAATCGCACAGTAAGTTAGTCGGAAGAAGCAACCATCATTTCACTCTTCAATGACACGTACGCAATATAAAATGGTTGATATGGAGAGAAAAAGAAAACCACTATATATACACTAGCAGGAGCCTAAGCTACAAGCCTGCTTGCTTGGGTTGCTCTCTTCACAAGCATAGAGCGATGGTGGCCACACCGCTGGTCACATATCCGGCCTGATCCCGCCGCTGGGGAAAGGGAACAATGTTCTGCATAGACGCGGTCGACATCGGCGAGGGAGAAAACCCACAGTCGGTGCGTCCCAATCGGGGGTCCCCGCGGTATGGGCTGATGCCGCGTCCCAACCGCCCTTCTAGCTACAGCCCGACGTCCCAGGTAGTACATCTTCCTTTTGGAGACGGCTTGCTCCATTGCTACAGCTCCCCACGTAGCTCCATCTCCATGTCAATCTTTCTCTACTTCTACCGGCTTCTATTTGTGATGAGTTTATGTCTCATGAACTAGTGCCAGTACTATTATTCTAATCACACTTCTTCAATATCTTTGCCATCAGGGATGCTCAGCTCAATTTTAGTGGAACTGCACAAAAGCATCGTATGATCCGAGGGTGCCAGTCGTCTTTCCTTCGACAGGTTCTACCTAGCCAGGAAATTAAATCCTGTTTAGGGTTTAGGGTTTAAGTCGTAGTGACCCCATCAGTAGTTTTTCTTTTGTACACGCTCTCACAACTTTTGTCTTTAGTTGTGAAGTAAATATTGGCTATGATCTGTGAATCATTGAGATGCATCAGCATGCGTGTTAGTTTTCCTTTGTATTTGATGGAATGTTGTAACGGGGCAACCTTGGAGTAGGAATGAAAATGGAAACGGAGAGAAACCAATGTTTCATTTTGTTGGATCGCGCCGTCGAGCAAAACCAATGTTTAAATCATGTTTGTCGTGTTTGTGTCTCACCCTCCTCCACGGCTCCGCCCCACACGGTCGCTCGGCATGCCACTCACCGCAAACCGAGTATACGATAACTTTCCCGCCTGCTTGTCGATGGATCGCGCCATGGAGTACTAGCACTACTGGAAGAGATCGACGAGTTGGGGGAGGACAGCTAGCTGTAGCACAGACTCCCAAGAACTTTTTACATGCATGTTGTGGCCGGCTATTGCGAGCTTTGAACGCGGATCAGTCACGTGCACCGGGAAGTGGCGCGGGCGACGCTCTCTCGGCCGGCGCACCGCTTCAATGCCGGCACCAGTGAGAGGTCGCGTCCGCTCTGGCCGGGCATGAATGCGGCACTGACCGTTTCGGGCGGGAAGCACGCGCGGGTGATGAAGAGGGTTCGGGTTGGTCAGGAGCGGGCGTGGCAGCGGTCCGGACGCCCGCAAACAAGAGATGTTGTACGTTAATATTGCTGCGTATATAATTAACAACGTAAATAATGTGCCAGTTGGACAAATATGATTGGAGATGGAGATGGAATTTTACGTAAACACGGATATGTATGTCTATGTCTATGTGTGTGTGCGCGACGACTCTCGCGACCTGGAAGCGGGGGCGTGTTTTTTTGATCGAGTTTTCTTTCTTGGTACGTTAAAAAATTGTCCGCCACTTTTCATTTCTTTTTTCCGAGAACGCACGTATTCTATTTAAAACCACT
Source organism: Thinopyrum obtusiflorum (assembly GCA_036873465.1). Classification (NCBI taxonomy): domain Eukaryota; kingdom Viridiplantae; phylum Streptophyta; class Magnoliopsida; order Poales; family Poaceae; genus Thinopyrum; species Thinopyrum obtusiflorum. The sequence continues at coordinate 80,290 of JAAAWM010011730.1, read as the reverse complement.
GCTATGGAGAGATTTTTTTACTCCATTGTATATATAGCCTCTTGTTTGATAGGGTTTCTCGCGTCTCGCTCTCTCACCCTCTCCATATCAAAACAAGATGACAGTGTCCACTCTATCTCTCTCCTCACCGGTGGTCACAGATCCGGTCGAATCCCGTCCGCTATGGGAGGTGAGGAGGTGCAGCGTTGACGTTGTCGCCGTCGGCGATGGAGGAAGCCGATGCGCACCGTCCTCTCGGAGCCGGCGCTAGCGCGGACGAAGGTCCTCCGCGCCCTTGTTCGCTGCCGTCGTGTGGGCAAATCCCGCCCGCCCTCCTAAGCGACATCTCGCCCACCTGAGGTATAACTTCTTGTACTGGTCCAGCTCCCCAGGTCGCTCCATGCGGGTTTTCTTCTATGCGACTACTCCCCAGCTCCTCATGTATAGTAGCTAGGGTTCGTCAGCTGGTCCAACATCACCTACTATTATAGAGGAAATTCCACTCGAAAAGTTGTCCTAATTTATGCCTCGGTGGAGGTATATATGTTGTTTCGACAAAAAGTACATGGTGGTTGTGCGGTCATTGTCCATATGCTCCTATTGCTGCTGCTAATCTAATATTATCACTGGTTAAATGAAGAAATGCTTTTTTTCTCGGGAATCCTGGTTTAGTTCCCATCAAGATAATCATGATGCTTCTGTTTGTTGGTGTACTTTTCATTAATTCTTATTGACAATTGAGATGTCATTGTTAATCTTGTACCACTGCCAAAACAAAGTAACAACACAATATCCCTTTTTTATATTTTTGCAAACAGCGATGCGTATCTCCATACCCGGGCATGTCTTCCTCAATTTTAGTGGAACTGCACAAAATTGGATGGCCATTGTTGTTCCGCCACACTGTCCTCTGCCACGTGGTTCTTCCTTCCTCGACTTGATTACTGAGAAGAAACAGACCACAGTGAGGGTTTGTCGAACTTCATAGGTGCCTCACCCAAACTTGATGCCAAATGGATGATGCATCACCACGATGACCTATCGATGCTCATGGTTGCATCAGCTGGTGAAGCTGATTGATTTTCAATGAAAAACAAGATGTCTTCCATCAGTGCTCTTTGCTTGTTACCCACAAAGATGATATCCTTCATCAGCTCACCTTGGTTGCGTTGGAGACGCAGTCGTCTTTCACGTTGGTGCAATTTTATCATAGAATTGGCTATGAACCAGATGTTTCCTCAAAGAAGTATCGACGTTGGTACTAAGAGCATAAGTTCTGTATTTATTTCTAAGACTTCTCACAACTTTGTCTTCAGCTCCCCTGTAATTTTATTTGTCCAGCTATTAACTTTGATTTTAAAAAATGGTGTGGACTAAAAACCCAGATGGACGTAGTAGCCCTCCATTTTTATTTACTCTGCATATTAGATTTGACTGAAGTCAAACTTTGTAAAGTTTGACCAAGTTTAGGCCAAACACAACAAACCATAATTATTGAGAGAGGGCAAACTGTACATACTCTCAAACCTTTCTCATAATTGAAATTAAAATTCTTTATTTGTACACACTCTCACACGTTTCCGATAATTTGGCACATGTGTGGTTGTTCACTTAAGGGAGGGTAGTGTACCGCACGTGAAGGACATGAAGTGCGACCAGGACGCGTGGATCGTTAGTTCATCGGAAGTAGTAGTTTTCTTCACTGGTACATTAAATAAAGAGTTTCGTTTCGTACTTACACAATTTAAAACGATTGTTATGGAGAGAATAAGAAAACCACTCCGCTATATATTAGTAGTATACACGAGTACTATATGGACGCAGCTTCATTGACTTAGTGCACCTGCCTTTGGGTGTATGACAGGTTGGCCCAAAATGTGGCTGGTCCACCTGTCATACAGCCAAAGGCAGGTGCAGTTAAGGCACTGGAGATCAGTCTATAATACAGTATATATGTAGTACACTATATAATCTGGAGCCTCGACGCTTGTTTGCTAGGGTTTGCACTCTCCACACTCTCACCGCACTACATAGATATATATATACACGCTGGAGGCTCAGCGTTCCTTTGCTAGGGTTTGCTATATTCACAGTCTCTCACCCTCTTCACCAGATCTAAACAAGACTGCGTTGTGGCCTCTGTCTCTCTCCCCCCCTCACAGCTGGTGAAGGAGGCGTCCGGATCCCATCGCACCGGGAAGGGGAGGAGGTGCAGCGTTCACTCTATCGCCTTCGGGGAGGGAGGCAATCCACTGCCGGCTGCGCTATTCTCTTTCACCCAGTGCCTATGCGGGAGGGCCACCGACCCCTTCTTCCTGGCTGTCATACATAGTGTGGGCAGATCCGGCCTCCCGCCGCATGCCTTGCCACATCCCGACGACCCTAAGGTATAAGTTTCTTTGAAACCATCGTTGCTCTAGCTGCATGCGGATCTTTTTCGATTCTGTAGTCGAATGTAGGTCTTGGTTCAAAGAGGAAAGAAGGGTGCGGTAGGGTGGAGCATGAATCTAGGACGTGGTTCAATGAGGAAAGGAGGGAGGGAAAGTAGTATAGACTGGCTATCCAGCCGCTTTGTTGGTCGAAAAGGGAAAAAGGGGGTAACCCAGTACACACATCTGTAAGGAACCGATCTCTTTGTTGAAAAGGGAAAGAAACTGGGGGGTCGGGTAGTTTGTGCAGGACTAGATTTGCTGCCCTCACATAGGAAAAAGGTTCAAAGAGAACAAATATGGGACCAACACAGATATGCTGCTTGGCTACATACTCTGCATCACCCATTTATACGTGTGGACGCACATGGTGCTGGCGTGTCCCATGTCCCATGTCCCATACAACTATTTTGCTGTTGTCAATCTAAGAATGCTGCTAGAAAATTGAAGCAATGCCACTGCTAAAAGTAAATTACATTCTTAACGAATGTTGTTTTAAGAGAATGTCTCTGTTAATATGAATCAATGCAACCGTTTTAGAAATGCTACTGTCCTACTTTGTTTTCCATCAAGATAAGTTAGATGCTTCTTTTTGTCGCCATTTGTTTCATCCTCCTTTATTGGCCAGTAATTGTTTCCTTTTTTGCCTTTGTTAAAATAGGGATATCTATTCAACTTGTTGCTATAGCAAACTTAAATGTCACACCAGCGACTTTGCTTGATTTCAGTGCAACTGCACAAAACGAGATTGGATTTCCTATTCGTGTTGGCAGATTCGTAGGTGATCTTGTGTGCGTCATGACAGGTTGGTACTTGCCTTCATCCACATGATCGTGCAGTGTGTTTTGAGATGTTGTGCTACTTGTATTAGTACTGTTTTAAATAAATGTTGAATTGAAGCTATTGTATTGCTCTCTTTTCCCATTAAGTAGTGAACAAAAATGGTGCCAACCCAGACATGATGCTTGTTGCTTTGTTACAACAAACTCTGGATCACCCCCTTTATAAGTAGATGGAAGCACATGGTGTTGTTGCGCCCACTCTCCCCTGGAACCATTTTTGCTTTTTCTTAATCTAATGTCGTTGGTAAAATTAAGCAATGCCACTCTCAGAATTAACTACTGAACTGTTTTAAGAGAATTTCTCTGTTAATATGAATCAATGCAACTGTTTTAGAAATGCTACTGTCCTATACTTTGTTTTCCATCAAGATAAGGTAGATGCTTCTTTTTGTGGCCGCATGTTTCATCCTCCTTTATTGGGCAGTAATTGTTTCCTTTTTTGCCTCTGTTAAAACAGGGATATCTATTCAACATGTTGCTATAGCAAACTTAAATGTCACACCGGCAACTTTGCTTGATTTCAGTGCAACTGCACAAACCGAGATTGGATTTCCTATTCGTGTTGGCAGATTCGTAGGTGATCTTGTGTGCGTCATGACAGGTTGGTACTTGCCTTCATCCACATGATCGTGCAGTGTGTTTTGAGATGCTGTGCTACTTGTATTGGTACTGTTTTAAATAAATGTTGAATTCAAGCTATTGTATTGCTGTCTTTTCCCATTAAGTAGTGAACAAAAATGGGACCAACCCAGACATGATGCTTGTTGCTTTGTTACAACAAACTCTTCATCACCCCCTTCATAAGTAGATGGAAGCACATGTTGTTGTTGCGCCCACTCTCCCCTGAACTATTTATGCTTTTTGTTAATCTAATGCCGCTGGTAAAATTAAGCAATGCCACTCTCAGAATTAACTACTGAATCTTAGTTCAAAACTGCAACACTTGTTAGGGATTGGCGGGATTACCATTTTTGTGGCCGCATGTTTCATCCTCCTTTATTGGCCAGTAATTGATTCCTTTTTTTCCTCTATTAAAATAGGGATATCTATTCAACTTGTTGCTATTGCGACATTTTGCTTCGCTTAATTTTGGTGGAACTGCACAAAAGGAGACCGGATTTCCATATATGTGTTGAGATCTCTTTTAGGTCTTCCTCACGATTTGTTTCAAATCTTGGTCTTGAAAGGTCAGTACCGACTTTCTTCAGAATTAACTACTGAATCTTAGTTCAAAACTGGAACACTTGTTAGGGATCGGCGGGAGTACCATTTCTGTTAGGGATCAGCCAGAGTACATGTTTAAGAAATGTATTGTTCAGATAATGTCTCTGTTATTATATATGAGTTACAGTGTTTTACAAATGGTACTATCCTGCTTTGTAGTTCTTTCTACATGTTTAACCAAGGTATTGTTACGATAATGTCTCTGTTAAAATGAATCAGTCGCATTGTTTTAGGAATGGTACTTTTCTGCTTTGTCGTTCTTTATACATGTTGAAACAAGGCATTGTTAAGATAATGTCTCAGTTAATATGAATGAATCACACTGATTGAGAATTGCTACTCTCCTGCTTTGTTTCCCATTAAGATAAGGTAGATCAGTAGATGTTTTTCTTCTGGGAGTACAAGTCATCAACCGTTATTTCTCAGTAATTGTTTCCCTTATACCTATTGTTGCTTACAGGGATATCAAAATTAAAGCTCGGTTTTATTCCGACTTTGATTTTAGTTGAACTGCACAAAAGGAGCCAATGTGTCTAAGGCAAACTGCTGCATTAGTGGGTCCAGTTGGTCGTACCACTTTGCAGAAAGAAGCAGTCACTGTTTGCGCTACATTACACAAGGAATGATCAAGAAGCTTTACAGAGTATTAGTAGATGCTGGTGACATGACTAGTCTGCAGAGAGCATAGGAAACTCTACAACACGTGGAGTGCACTGAGCAAAAAGTTCCCAAACAAGTACAAGAAGCCAGGACAGGACTCCAAATCTATCAATGTCATTCTAAGCAACAATGATGGGGCATCTGGGTATGGTAATCTATTTACCGTACTTTCAGTTTGTTAGTCCACCAATTGGTGGGTTGACACTGGGGCCAATATTCATGTGTGTGCTGATGTGTCTTTGTTTTCTTGCAGCATTTAAATACGAAATCCACAGGGTTGCTCAGCTTGATTTTAGTGGAACTGCACAAAATGTTCACATGGTTTGTGTCCTCCATAATACTTCATCATGCACAATACATCGAATGGTTCTCTAATCATTCGTCGTCACCTTGAGCCACCGGACTATATGTTTGAATGGAGCTGCCAGCGGCGGCCATTAAGAAGGGTAAGAAGAAATACAAAGAGAGAGATGGATGCTTTACTTGTGGTTCGGAGGAACACTGGTCAAACAAGTGCCCAAACAAGTACCAAGAAGCTAGGACAGGACTCCAAGTCTGTCAATGTCACTCTAAGCAACAATGATGGGGCATCTGGGTATGGTAATCCATTTACCGTACTTTCAGTTTGTTAGTCCACCGATTGGTGGGTTGACACTGGGGCCAATATTCATGTGTGTGCTGATGTGTCTTTGTTCTCTGGCAGCATATAAATATGAAATCCACAGGGATGCTCAGCTTGATTTTAATGGAACTGCACGCCGACCGCTGAACAGCTTGGCCAGCCCGGGCAGCGCCGTCTGCCCAAGAAGACCTCAACCCCGCGCCGAGGCAGCGCGCGCACCGCCAAACGCCGCGGGGCGTGAGCGGCGCAGTCACACACCGTCTGCCCTTACTCCACGGCAAGCGTGGGCAGCCGCAAGGGCTTCAAGCCACGCCGCAGCCACGGCGCCGCACACCCGACGGGAACAAGCAAACATGAGGGCCGCGCTCACGGTGGCTCGGGAGCTGCTGCGATGCCGGTTAATGGAGAGCGGCCGGGATGCGTTGCTGGAGCGCTTCGCCGAGCTCGTAGACGTCGCGGCCTCGGGAGCACTGCCCTTCTGCTCCCTGCTTACACCTCAGGCCACGGCCGGATCGCATGGCTGGCCTCACCGCGCCTGCCCGCCCCCGGGCGCACCCCTGGGCTTCATCGACACCGGCGTGACCAGCGGAACCGGACGCCCAATCGCACCCGCGCCACCTCCGATGAGCACGGGTACGAGCGTTGCCACCTACGGCCCCGGCGAGATGCCACCCTACCATCCGCAGGGCGGTGCGCTGGGCCGGGCAACATGGAGCGTGGGGCACTACGGCAAGGTCTTCGAGGCGACGGCCTCGGAGGCCTACGTGCCCCGCATGGTGGACCAGGAGTACGCGCTGGAAGACGACCCTAGGTCGTTCCTTGAGCCGGGCTGGGAGGAGGAGCCGCTAGAAGCTGAGACCTTTCAGGAGCCTCCCGGGAGCCTCACCAACCGCGCCAGCGACAACAGCTACAGGGTACCACTAGTCTCTCAGGAGCAAGCTTACACTAACCATGGGTCGCAGGAGGGTCAGGTCACAGCAGCGGATGGCGGCCCCAGCTTGACAGCCTCCCTTCCGCCAGGAGGAGCACACTGGGGGCTGCAGGAGAGGGGCCGGGAACAAGGCCCCTCCCCGCGCCGCATGGAGCAGGGTGTCCCCCGGAGGTAGGCCCTCTGCCGGGGAGGCACTGGAGAGCCTTCCCCGGGCAAAGGACCCGTGGTCGCCGAGCGCACCGCTGGCGTCCCCTTTGCCCCTATGGCGATGTCCTGGTTTCCGGACGCCCTCAATGGTGGTCGAGGGCGGTGCAAGGCGGGGCCCTCGTCTGGCGATATGAAGTAAGGCTCGCGCCTGTGAAGGTCTCTGCTCGTGACACTCTCACGTAATAATGAGTGGGGTTGTACACGCCCCGGAGTCTCAGGAGTGCCGCCCTCGGGCCTCTGGGGCTCCCTCCCACGTCCTAGTGGCAGCACTTAGCTCCGCGCTAGTGAGAAAGAAGACTAGACTAGGCGCCGGACGCGGCCATTTGCTTTTAACCTCTTTTCTGTAGCCCTGCTTTCTGGCATTGGATTTAAGTTGAAGTTGAATTTTCATTGATGAGCGCGAGGGGTGCCTTTTCTCATTCGTGCGATTTCTTGCAATCTGGTTCCTGCCTTAATTCAGAGTTTGCGCCTGCTGCCTCCTCCTCATGAGCCCCTCGCGAGCGGGGGCTGGGCATAGCACGCGAGCGCTGCACGCATGCCCTGCCACGGCTGGCGCTTGCTTCTCGCGAGGCCCCCTCGGACGGACCGGCAGGCTCCTCAGAGGCTCCTCAGAAACTCGCGACCTCACGAGCCAGTTCGGGACCTGTTCTGGCTAAGGTAAATTACAACAGCAAACTCGCTACAGGACTCACGGGTTCATGAAGACATATATTCAGCTTGGCTTAAGGAATAGAGACAGAAATCTGTTTACATGAGGGGCTCCCCCTCCCAAAATGCTCTTACAACCTCTAGGGCCGCGCCCGAGCTTTTGCATGCAGGATAAACATCAGGGAAACATGGGGTCAATCGGACATGTCCCTCACTGCGTCCCCCGGGTCGCCTTCAGACGTGTCGCTGGCGTCGCTGTCGCCGTCGCTGGCATCACCATCACCGCCGCCAGCGCCGCCATCACCGTCGTCGACCACGTCGCCTTCGTCCGCCGCGACCACCACCGCGTCGTCTTCGGAAGCAAAGGCCCTGACCAGCGCATCCACATTGTCTTCCACCCACCGCGCCAGGTCGCCCCGGATGGCCTCGGGTACTAGGCAATGATGGCGTCAAAATCAAAGTTGGGGTCGGTGTTTTGGAGATGGCTAAAGACGCGGGAGAACGCGCGCCCGAGCAGGCCGCGGCTCCTCTCTTCAACAAGCTGGCGAGCTCTCTCGGAACGATTCTCCAGGCGCGTCACCACATCGGTGAAGAAGCGGAGGTGGCTGGCGTAGTCGTTTGCATGGGGATGAGGGGCATTTTCATCACAGATGTGGCCCAGCGCTGCGTTGGCCCTGTTCCTGAGGCCCTGGAGCATGGGGGTGTGCACGCGCTCCAGCGTCCGCCGTCGAAGCACTTCCTCCCTGTTCTGCTACGCGATGGACTCGGCGTTGGTGACCCGCTGCTGAAGAGGAAGCAGCTTGGCACGGGCAGAGGCCAGCTCAGCCTGCGCCAAGACCAGGGCGGCTGCGGCGGCCTCCTCGCGCCGTTCCGCCTCAGTTAGCCTAGACATGAGGGCAGCAGTCCTTCCCGCAGCCTCGGCCTCTACGAGCTTCAGCTTTAGGTCGTACCTGCCCACAAGATCCGCGCGAGCCTCGCCCACGCGGCGGTCGACATCCTCCTGGGCTCGGGCCTCGCGCGCGCCGACGGCATCCTCCGCTAGAGCAACTTGGTGCTCCCTCATCTCCAACCGCTCAAGCTCGAGGCTGCGCTCCATGGCTTCCAGCGCCAGCGCTTCAGGATCTCTTCCTCCTCAGCAAGCGTCCCCCTCATCGACGCAAGGGCGGCTTGGCGCGCCTCCACCTGCTACTCCAAGGAGGCGCTCCAGGCCTGGAGCTCCCACGCGCGCTTCTCTGCGATCTCGTGGCGGCGGTCGGCTTCCCGGGCTTCTTCCAAGGCTCGGGAGCAGGCCTCGCGCGAGGTCGCAAGAGACGCCTCGGCCTTCGCATTGTTAAGCTCGCGCTGGTGGTGCCCGAGGTTGATGGCCACCTTCAGCTTATGCCGCTCCTCCATCAGCCGAAGACCCTCGGCCTTGAGGCGCGCGTCTACGTCCGCGAGTTCCCCACCGAGTCGGTTCATCGCGCCCATCGCCTCTTGGAAAAGCTCGTGGCGGATGACGCTTCGTTCGTACGCAAACTTAAGCGCGCGGCCGATTCCGTCCTCCGCCATGGGAGTTGCCGACGGGGTCCGGAGCGGCTCGCCCCCTCTCAGCAGGGGGCTGGGGGCTGGCGCCCCCTCGGTCGCTGGCCAGGCCCCGTGAGGGGCCCGGGAAGGTGTAGGCCTGCCGCTTGAAGAGGAGCCCAGGCTCGAAGCCATCCAGCCGCCGTCCACGACCAGAGGAGGAGCCCTTGGCACGCCGGCCGCACTCCAAGCAAGGCCGCGAAGGAGAGATGGCAAAGGCACGGGCTCAAGGCGCATCGCAGGAAGGCTTGCTTCTCCAGCCGACCCCGCGTGGGGGGCGACGCGCAGGCTTCGGGCGCTCAAGGCTAGCGGGGGAGTTGAGGCAAGAGGAGGTTGCTCCTCAGGAGACTCCACGGCCTTGGCGGAAGGTATCCTAAAGAGCCACCGTCAGGAAGGGAAGCGGCACTCGAGGAATTACAAAAATAAGGCACTTACTCGTCTATGGCGATGTACTTCCTACGTTTCAACGGCCGGACGGTGCCACTGCTGCAGCTTGGAGACCCCTTCCTCTTACGGAGCGCTGCGAAGTCCATGCGGAACCGGCCCAAGTGTTGTACGTGGCGACCAGCGCGGTGCGAGGCTGGTGAAGCACCCAAGGAGACGACCTCAGGAGCGCCAGGCTGGAGAGAGCTATTGGGCTCCACCTCGCGACGACCTGCCGAGGCCTCAGGAGCTTCGGCCTCAGGAGCAGCGGACTGCGTCGCCCCCTCAGCTGCTGCCCCAGGGCGAGAATCACGGGTTCCCGAGGATGACGCCTCGGGAGCCTCAGGCAGCATCGACACCTCGGCACCCGCGCCTCCGGCCTCCAGCGGTGCTTGCCCCCCTGCGCCCACTCTTGGGGCAAGCTCGGCGCCGGTGACAAGGAGAGGAACCACGATGACGGGGTTCTCACAGGGCCCCATAAGGCCGACTGGACGCAGCCCCCATTCATCGAAGGGGGGCATCTGCCCCGCGAACTCCACCCTGTTCGAGCAGCAGTACAGGAGGCAACCCTCCTGTGGCATATCGCCTGGCGAAGGGTCGCCTGTCAAGACTTTGAGCACCGTTCTTCGTGCCTCAGCTGGGAGCCCCGACTCCTGAAGCCTCATGCGGTCCTGATCACCGGTCAAGGCCCACATCAGCTGGGAATGGCGCTGGAGTGGGGCAATTCGGCGTCGAAGGAACTCCTTCATCACCTGGGGCACAGTCACGCCGAGGTCCTTCAACCTCCTCAACCGAAGCCAGACGAAGGAAAGGCGAGAGCTCGCAAGCTTCTCGTGGCCCCAGCCGGAGTTGGGGACGGCGAGCGACGACGGAGGCAAGAGCAGGGGGCTGAGCACTCCTACATCCACATACACCCACCGCATCCGAAACCTGCTCTCGGACGGCGGGAGCTCAAAATCAACCCCCGAGCCAGCCGTCTCTGCCACAGCCTGGAAGCTCAGGCACCCCGAGCACTACAGGGGGTCGGTCAGGTGCAGCGAGAAGAAATGGCGCAGGAGGGCCACGGAGGGGGCAATGCCCACCATGGCCTCGCAATCAAAGGAGAAGGCGGCGAGAAGGGCCACAGATTGGGGATCAAGGTGCAGCATATGGATCTGATAATGGGAAAGCACGGCGTTGAAGAAGGCGGAGAAAGGAGGAACCAGGCCAGCCCACAGGGCGTCGATGAAGAACTGAACTCAGTGGCTGTCCTATCGACAGTAGCTCGGGACGCAGGCCAGGCCACCGTCCCTCCCCATTCGTTGAAGCTGGTGGCGAGCGCAGGGCGGACCTTATCCATGGCCTCCTGATTGAGCACCCGCGATCGACCGACGGCGGGCTTGATTGCTGGGGGTGGGCTGGCTGAGGACAGGGGCTTCTTCCCTTTCTCCGTTTGTTTCGGCACCATGGCGATGGAGAGGACTGAGCTCGAGTAGGATCGAAAGAGGAAGCTGGGGTTCGAGGAAGCGGAGGAGTTGGGGAGTGCGTTGCCTGCGAGGGGGAAATAACTATGTAGAGCGCCGTGGCTGCCTAGCCAGGCGGATATCAAGACTGCGTGGGGAAGTGGGGCCGCCCACGTCCAATCAATCGCCACGCGTCGACCAAGGACGCAGGCTGTCGGGGCCCGTGGCGCTCCACACTTGCCCTTTGGCTTCGCCTCGAAGCCATGTTCGATCGCGCCTTGGGCCCGGGGGCTACTGTCGGCGTTCTGGGAACGGGGGTCCAGAGAATTGCCTGCCTGCGGCCCATGGCATGACTCCACTCGCGGCCCAGTATGGCCCGTCTTCACCAACAAATGCTCAAGACCCTCGCGAGAGGCCAAGCCTCGTGAGGCGGATGATGCAAGACCTCCTCAGGAGCGGCCTCACCAGGCTGGCTCGCGAGGGGCGGAGAGATCAAGGCAAGGCGAACCTCGCGAGGTTCCAATGACGTAAGCCATGACGACCAAGACCAGGCGGGCGCAAGGCGGGCGCCAGCGTGCATAGTGTCCTCATTTCCTCTTTGATGCTAAGGAGGCAAGCGCAGGCGAGGAGTACCGAGGCGTCGGGCAAATGTTTCCATATCAGTGCAACAGGACCAAGACCAGCAGGACGGCAGGACGGAGGTCACTGTGGAGCCCAAGACGGCGTCACCACCAGAGCCTTTGGCAGGCGAAGACCACCTTTAGTCAGGATAGCTTGTACTAGCTGTCCCCCTTCAAATTGGCTGTTGTGGCATCCCTTCCCGCTCAATATTTATGAAGAGGACCAGGCCTCTATAAATAGGACTAGCCACCACAGTAGGAGGCAACTCATCTTGGACTGGATCCACTCCATCCTCACACCCACCGAGCACAAGAACACCTCTCCTCAGGAGGTTGTTCTCCCCCTTGTATTGTTCATCCTCAGCCCAGGAGGCAATCCACCACACCACACTGGAGTAGGGTATTACACCACAATGGTGGCCCAAACCAGTATAAATCTCGTGTCTCTTGTGTTGCGGGTTCGTCGAGCTAGGCTTTGAGATCGCGGTGAGGCTGAGGGCGTGATTAGGTAGGGGGAAATCTTCATGCGCACCCCAGTGTTCGAACCTCAAGGGTTTTGCTGGAACCAGAAATCCGACAATCATGGGGAGGCAACCGACTGGGTCGGAACGGAATGCGTCATCGTGTTCATCGGGAGCCAACCGGCTTGGACGGAACAGCCGATGGAAACGAGGCCTGGCATACCGTAGAACGAAGGAAACGGCTTGTGTTCGACCGGCCACGGTCGAAACGGGATCTTGTTCATCGGGAGGGGTCTGGCATACCGTAAAACGGAGGAAACGGACCTCCTATGGTGGAAACGGGGTCCTGTTGATCGGGAGGGGTGTGGCATACCGCAAAACGGAGGAAACGGACTTGTGTTGGAGCGTTACGGTCGAAACGGGGGTCCTGTTCATTGGGAGGGGTGTGGCGTACCGCAAAATGGACTCCACGGGATACTGTTCATCTCCACCGTCGACTGCCTCCACAGGCTACTGTTCATCCACCGTCGACCTCCTCCAGCCTCGACCTGCAACAGTTCATCCACGGGCTCCTGTTCATCCAGCCTCCACCGCGTGCTCCTCCACCGGCTACTGTTCAACTAGCCCTCTCCACGGGGTCCTGTTCAACCACCCCTCCCCGGGCTACTATTCATCTAGCCCTCCATCGGCTACTGTTCATCCAGCCCTCCACGGGGTCCTGTTCATCCAGCTCTCCACGGGGTCCTGTTCATCCAGCCCTCCACGGGGTCCTGTTCATCCAGCCCTCCACGGGGTCCTGTTCATCCACCGCCTAGATCGATCGGGGTCCTGTTCATCCAGCGGCAACGGCCTCTACTACCACGGGGTCCTGTTCATCCAACCCTCCACCGGGAACTGTTCATCCAAACCCCCCAACAACGCTCACTGTTCATCAAGGGAAGGAGGTAGCAGTGTTCGATCGGCTTCAGTTAGCAGCAGTAGCGAAGGAATCAGTCTGGTTCAGTTAACAGCAAGGGATCGATTGATTGCTCGAGTTCAATAACGCGTAGCCTGCAGTGCAATCACTCCGGTTCAGTTAGAGCCCAACGCCTCGCTCAGGTTCAGTTAGAGCGCAACGCCTCGCACACATGCACGTACGTACGAGAGAAACGCGCATCGCTTGGCCCCCGACCACCCACCGTAACCGGGAACTCGCCGATATTTTCGTCGCCCTCGCTTCTACCACGGTTTTTTCCATCATGGACGGCCCAAAGAATGTCATGCAGCTGCGTCTCCGGCCAGCCCAGGATGAAAAGCCCATTTTCTATCATGATTTTTTGTCATAGAAGTAGGACCCCACCACATCTATGATGATACCAGGTTTTGTCACAATTATCGTCATAGAAGTGTCATAGGGGGGGGGGGGGGGGGGGGGGGGGGGGGGGGGGGGGGGGGGGGGGGGGGGGGGGGGGGGGGGGGGGGGGGGGGGGGGGGGGGGGGGGGGGGGGGGGGGGGGGGGGGGGGGGGGGGGGGGGGGGGGGGGGGGGGGGGGGGGGGGGGGGGGGGGGGGGGGGGGGGGGGGGGGGGGGGGGGGGGGGGGGGGGGGGGGGGGGGGGGGGGGGGGGGGGGGGGGGGGGGGGGGGGGGGGGGGGGGGGGGGGGGGGGGGGGGGGGGGGGGGGGGGGGGGGGGGGGGGGGGGGGGGGGGGGGGGGGGGGGGGGGGGGGGGGGGGGGGGGGGGGGGGGGGGGGGGGGGGGGGGGGGGGGGGGGGGGGGGGGGGGGGGGGGGGGGGGGGGGGGGGGGGGGGGGGGGGGGGGGGGGGGGGGGGGGGGGGGGGGGGGGGGGGGGGGGGGGGGGGGGGGGGGGGGGGGGGGGGGGGGGGGGGGGGGGGGGGGGGGGGGGGGGGGGGGGGGGGGGGGGGGGGGGGGGGGGGGGGGGGGGGGGGGGGGGGGGGGGGGGGGGGGGGGGGGGGGGGGGGGGGGGGGGGGGGGGGGGGGGGGGGGGGGGGGGGGGGGGGGGGGGGGGGGGGGGGGGGGGGGGGGGGGGGGGGGGGGGGGGGGGGGGGGGGGGGGGGGGGGGGGGGGGGGGGGGGGGGGGGGGGGGGGGGGGGGGGGGGGGGGGGGGGGGGGGGGGGGGGGGGGGGGGGGGGGGGGGGGGGGGGGGGGGGGGGGGGGGGGGGGGGGGGGGGGGGGGGGGGGGGGGGGGGGGGGGGGGGGGGGGGGGGGGGGGGGGGGGGGGGGGGGGGGGGGGGGGGGGGGGGGGGGGGGGGGGGGGGGGGGGGGGGGGGGGGGGGGGGGGGGGGGGGGGGGGGGGGGGGGGGGGGGGGGGGGGGGGGGGGGGGGGGGGGGGGGGGGGGGGGGGGGGGGGGGGGGGGGGGGGGGGGGGGGGGGGGGGGGGGGGGGGGGGGGGGGGGGGGGGGGGGGGGGGGGGGGGGGGGGGGGGGGGGGGGGGGGGGGGGGGGGGGGGGGGGGGGGGGGGGGGGGGGGGGGGGGGGGGGGGGGGGGGGGGGGGGGGGGGGGGGGGGGGGGGGGGGGGGGGGGGGGGGGGGGGGGGGGGGGGGGGGGGGGGGGGGGGGGGGGGGGGGGGGGGGGGGGGGGGGGGGGGGGGGGGGGGGGGGGGGGGGGGGGGGGGGGGGGGGGGGGGGGGGGGGGGGGGGGGGGGGGGGGGGGGGGGGGGGGGGGGGGGGGGGGGGGGGGGGGGGGGGGGGGGGGGGGGGGGGGGGGGGGGGGGGGGGGGGGGGGGTAGGTTTGTCTCCTACTCTCTCGTCCACATACATACAATCTTTCCTGCCCTATCTGCTCCATCTTCGCAAGCTCTCTCTACACGTTTCATTCACACATTGGGATGTGTTCAAAATGTTTCTTTTATAATGGATGATGTAGAGTTATGGTTGGTTTTGTTGCATCCTACAAAGTAATAACTATGACATGCATTTAGATTCTCATTTGACTGGGATTATGTGAGTTTGAGCATATTGTGAAGTACTATAGACCTCGTATACATCTTGGAATTCAATAATGTTTGTAACTATTGAATTGTATAGACCATTACATTCGAAGTCAGTAGCCTAATATATTTATTTCACAATTACAACAAATGATTAATTCACTACAACTAAGAAAACAAATGTGTACTCCCTCCGTTTTTATTTAAGTCCGCGTATTAGCATTGGTCAAAGTCAAGTTTTGTAAACTCTTAGAAAGTTTATAACAAAAAATATAAACATATACAATAACAAATAAATACCATTAGATTCATTATTGAATGTACTTTCACATCATACATATTTGTTATGGTAAATGTTTATATTTTTCTATAAACTTGGTCAAACTTTAGGAAGTTTGACTTTGGTCAAACCTAATATGCAGAGTTAATAAAAACATAGGGAGTACTAGTAGTTACTAGTACTACTAACTACTAGTACTACTCGCTAGTTGCTTAGCCCAATCACCCAACACGCCACACGGGGAGTTCAGTGTCACAAAATTCTGAGGTTGGCGGGAAAATCTCCCGCGACCCTGATTCGAGCAGTGCGTAGTTACCATCATAGCCTTTGGAACAGGCCTACGGATGACGCTTGGTAGGGGGCTATTTTCATAACTTCAGGTTCACCCAACCCAGCCAACCCCACCCCGGCACCCAAAGTAGTACACCTGAATACTCCCCATTTTCTATCCCCACTTCAAAATAGACTTCTCCACGACACTGTAGCCTTCGTGCTCCTCCCCTTCTACATCGGCGCACTCGTCCACCGCAGTGCATCTGCCTCATCGACGACCTCGTACGCCGCACTGGAGCCGGTCCACTATTGTCGTCGTACACAGAGCCTCTTCCCCGGCACCGTCTTCCACAGTCTCGGATCTGCTTCCTGGAAGCCGACACCAAGCGCAGAAGCACCACCGTCGTGGACAATGAACTGACTCCCGTTGCCGACCATGATGCACAGAGGCCACCGCGACCATCGTTCTCCTCCTCGATTAGTAATGTGTGTATTGAATCACTTAGCAGTACATGTGCAGTTCCAATTTAGTTCATACCTACCCTTCAAATTTCCTAGTTGCTATTGTTCCCGTAAAAGTAATTGGTTATAGACTCCATTGTCCAACAGAATATCAGCTTGTAATTGTGCGTCACTCCTTTATCGCGCTGTGCTTGGGTAGGTTCTTCATCTGCAACCAGTAGTGTGGCAAATGATGGAAAGTTTTTTAGAACTAGCAAGATGCCCATGCGTTGCACGGAACATCAAGATGCATTTGTATGAGTAGTTTATCTTGTGGGAGAAAAAGATGAATGAGGGAAGGCCTTATTTGCAAATCTAGAAAGGGGTGTGGGTATCTTTCTGCAAAATTGCCATAGTTTCCTTCCTATCCGTTGGATATAAATCAGACGGCCTATATTGCAGGATGACAGGCACACCATCATCACCAACTCTGTTTTTAAAAGAGTAGAGAGTAGAGAAGTAGACATAAATATTAAATATAAAATAAATATAATAGTAGAGAAGAGAGTAGAGATAGCAGGGACGTCGGGAAAGGATCACGCGCGCGGGGGAAAAAGCGGCCGGGTGCGCTCTAGTTTTGGCGCGCGGCGTGCGGCGCGCTTTATAAAATCCAACGCCCTCCCACCGCTCTGTGCCTTGCCACCGCTCTCTCCCCGCTCTGTGACTCGCCACTGCTCTCTCCCCGCTCTGCGCCTCGCCATCGCTCTCTCCCCGCTCTTTCTCGCCTCGCCGCCGCCGCGCCACCATGCCGCCGCGTCACCGGGAAACTTGGGGATACCGCGGCGTCCGCGCGCGCCCCTCTGGCGGCTTCTCCGTCGAGATCCGGTTCCGCGGGATGCGCCTCGGCCTCGGCAATTTCGACACCGCCAACGAGGCCGCCCGCGCATACGACGCGGCGGCGTGGCACCTCCGGTGGCCTCATAGAACATTGAACTTCCCCAACGTGCCGACGCGGGAGCGGGCGCAGGAGCTCGTGCCTCTGCCGTGGCTTATCACTGACGAGGATCGTCGCGACAACCGGTGGCGGGAGCACCGTCTAGGCATCGCCGAGATGGACGAGTAAGCCATGGCGCTGTGGCGCCAACGCTTCCCGCAGGACATCATCAACGAGCGCGAGTTCTACGCGCAAAGGAGGGCGGAGAGGGAGAAGAGGAGGGCGGAGCGAGCCGCCTATCGCGAGGACAAGCGTACGCGAAAAGCGGACGCTCAATTCAACATGAGGCTAGGAGCAGCATCGCCCTGGGAATCCGATGACGATCGGTATCTTCACGCCTACATTGAGACGTCCGAGGAGGACATCACCGAGGAGGAGTCGGACGACGAGGAGTAGTTGAACTATCTATTTTTTATCTATCTATGCTATATCTATGCTGAGAACTATCTATGTCTCTACTCTCTAGTCTCTACTCTCTATCTCTACTTCTCGATCTCAGCACTGTAAACACTTTTTTAAAGTGCCGCGCATTGCGCTTCTGTTGGAGATGCTCTAACATGGCAGACGAGTGCTTTAATGTTGCCCACAAGATGTGTGAGTATTACTAGTAGTATATTTTTCTTGCCATGTTGAGATTTTAAAACCACGAGTGCGAACATGCAGAGGAGCAATGAAGACCAAACACGGGATATTGGGGACATCTCCAAGGAGCGTGGCAAGTTAAAGAGGAGCTGCACCGAACCTGTAAAACGAGCTTTGGTAAGTAACACCCTTTCAATTACTTTCGTTTAGCCTCGTGTTCTTCGATGTGTATATGTTGTAGTTTCTGTTTCTCTTAGCCTCTTGTTCTTCGATGTGTAATAAGAAGAGTCTTAATCGTCCTAATGCTTTCGTTTTTAGCTTGATGTAGGAAGTGGGTGTTCTCACCTTGTAGTCTGTTTTTATATTTTTCCTTTTGAATTCACTTCTCCGAGTCCTGTTTATCTGGCTTCTACTAAATGGATCTGGGTTGCTCTGAGTATTGATCTAAAAAAGAAGTAACTTCATGTCAGGATGCAGTTCCTGCGAGGAGGGAAGTATGGTCAACCTCGAGATCATGTTTCCAAAATGAGGCTGGATTACACACAAGGTGCCAGTTCCCTAATGATGCTGGATTAGACACAAGGTGCAAATTCCCAGATGATGCTGGATTACACACAAGCCAGGTGGAGTCGTCAACTGTTCGTGTCCTCGTGGCTCTAGTAAAGGCTGAAAGAAAGCGTGCAGCAGCCCTTGAGAATGTAGTTGAGTTCCTGAAGAAGCGAAAAGACCAATCAGATGCTCTCTTCACCCAAGCCAAAGAAGAGATGGAAGAAGCCAGAAATAAGCTAGCAGAGGTAGAGCAGGCTAGGCGTCTCCTGCTATCTAAAACTGTTGTCAATACAAATTTTCCTTCATAATAGCTAGGTTCAAATGTTTATCCAGTCAACATGCCTGTTGTGATGTCCGTGCATCTACTGATGTGGCACAAAATAATTTTTTTTGGGTCATGTAATAACAGCAATTACTTTCCAAACAATAACAGACGAAGCATTGGACATGGTATAGTTCACGTGCAAGCCCGACATTCCAAGTTCAACTTACACATCAAACTCATGTTCACAGATATCTGCACATTCATAGATAATGTCCACAACCATGATTCACTTCAAAGCCAAAAAAATGTGAGGAGAGTTATAAATAAAGAAAAACCAATAGTTCCTGCTACCAGTGCGAGCACAACAAGTCAAGACCATGCGTAATTAATTATATTTTGGTCATTTTTTGTGTTCTAAAATGCCGGCCGGCTCATGGAAGGACGTGTTGCTGGCACACGCGTGGATTCAATGGAGGCAGGCGGGGCAGTCTGAAGCCGGTTGCATGCGGCGAGGAGGCATGTTTAGCCGGGCCTGTAGCGAGTGGGGCCCTCTTGTCCGGTGCGCCGGTTCAATGCCTGTGCTATGAGAGATCTTGTCCGTGTCAGAGCAATCACTCCCTCCAGTCCTTTTTGTTTGGGTATAACAAAATCTCGTATTCCATTCACATTTTACAAGTAAAATTCATGGACAAACTTTGACCCAAAATACGATGGGGACTAGTAAACCAGAATGGAGGTAGTAGTTTTTTTTATCAAAGAAGGGTTTCCCCCTTCCGATTTTCATTACTGAAAACCAACATCTAAACCATAGTATTTGCCCTAAAACTACCAGGTTCAACATCTCGCAACATAAACCCATACAACCATACGCCAAGGAGGTAGTAGTTATGAATTCCATTTTCGCTCCATACCAATCGTTCTAAAAACTACTTAGTACTTATAACGCGCCATTGAAAATTGGAACTCTTATCCCGCTAAAACAATGATATTTTAAACGTGGCTACTCGATCTGTGGAAACTGGCGAGCCACCGCCTCCAGGTCGTTCACCTGTGGTCCCGACCATCAACTCCTACGGATCAAATTATCACGCGAGCTGACTATTCCTACAAAGGTGCGCTCCACCACGTACCCGGTACCCGCGCATGCAGCAATCGTGCACTTAGGGTTTTAGGGTTTATTTGTTAACAGTGCCTTTACGTAAATCTCATGTGTGCGAGACAGCGAGAGACCGACTGCGTGCGTGCGCCTCTTCTCTTCGTATATGTACTCCACCGTTTGTCTGGTGTCCAAAAAATTATACAGTAGTAATAACTACTAGCAATATGCCAATGCGTTGCCACACGATCAAAGTAGATTAATACATATTCACCGATTTGATAGAAAAAAGAGTCCAGTTTTGAAATACGTATATCACTAAAAATATGTTATGTTTCACTCAAAATATATTCATTTGGCGGTTTTGATGAGATAAGGGAGGAATGTTGTTGGTTTCAAGATTCGAGAAGTGGTATATCTCTAATTTCTACTCTTACTAGCAAGATGCTCGTGCGTTGCACGGAACATCAAGATCTTGTGGGAGAAAAGGATGAACGAGGGAGGGCCTTATCTGCAAATGTGGAGAGGAGTGCGGGTAAATTGCCATACTCTTATAAAAAGCATAGTCGGTGATGATGGTGTGCCTGCCATCCTGCAATATAGGCCGTCCGATTTATATCTGATGGATGGGAAGGAAACTATGGCAATTTTGCAAAAAGATACCCACACCCCTCTCCACATTTGCAAATAAGGCCTTCCCTCATTCATCCTTTTCTCCCACAAGATAAACTACTCATACAAATGCATCTTGATGTTCCATGCAACGCATGGGCATCTTGCTAGTTGTTGCAAAAAGCCCATGTGTGTGAGAGAGAGAGGGAGAGAGGAGGAGGACGGAGTGCATGTGTGACAAAGACACAAAGAGTGTGTGTGCGAGAGGTATCAGCTTAAAATGAGGCGATAGTGTGTGTGTGCACGATCGAGAGGGCGTGTCTCAACAAGGGAAGAAAAATCTACATAGATACAAGGAGCGCGAGAGAGACATGTATGCGATAGTGGAAGCATGAGTGTGCGGGTGTATAAACCTATCTAGAGGCTAGTCCATAAATGTTTGTGAGAGAAATACGAGTCGGGGGTGCGAAAGCGAGAGTTTTGTGTGTGAGAGAGAGAGATGGTAGTCGGGAAGGGGAGTGGAAGCAGGAGTTGTGTGTGTATGTGTGTGAGAGAGGGGGGGAGTTTGTCTGATCGGTAAACAAATGAATAATGTCAGTTTTATAACTGGGATGGAGACGGAAAGGTGACCGCAACAAATGTTGTGTCTGCAGGAGAGAGTAATTTTAGTGGTATGAGTCATATCTAGAGACATATAGGGTGTGTGAGAGAACCCCATAGAGAGAAAGACAAAGTGCAAGACGAGTGAGACTGTGTGTGTGGCGGTGAAAAAGAAAGCTTAGGTACCTAGTGATACCAGAGAACGGTAGAGACGTGAGAGATAATGAAAACCGTGTAATGTATAATGATAGGGAGAGTGTGACACTTCTCAAGGGAGACGTCAAGAGACCATGTTGGCGAAGATAGGAGAAACATGAAGTGAGCGTGCGGGTGAGAGCTGGAGAAAAGAGAGTGATAGCTACATGAAGGAGCATGCGAGAGAGATGGGCGTGAAAGGAGTCAACATAAAAGGGATTCAAATATTTGAATTCGAGATGATGATACATGTAATTCATACTCGAACCAAAATTGATCTATCAAACATGCATACTCATATGAATTCACGCGCATCTATGTTATTTAATATGTAGATATTACTGATCCATACATTTTAGTAGAACATAATTTGGTTTCAATTTTTTGAATTCAACCTTATGATTTTGAGATCATTGTATTTGTAAATCATATTATACATATAAAGGAGCAGAATTCTTTGTTGTGCTTTTGAAAGTATATATAAAAAAATGATGTATATAGAATTTTATTCCAATCGAAAATGGATCCTGCCCGAACAAAAATAGGATACAAACTAGATTCGAATTGATTTGGCACGGTAAACGTGCACTCTTGCTCTGCAAAAATTTGAACGAAGCGGGGAAAGTCGCAGTAACCGCCCGAAACCAAAATCTGCGAGATGGAAATTACTGCCTATCCCTAACACGCAAAGCCTATCGGCTCGATTTCTATAGGTTTCAATAGGGGTAGGTTTGTAATTTCACTCAAACGTGACATAACCGCCTCTCACCCGGATTCATACACGGTGGGTGCCAAAACACAGTGTCTCCTTGGCCGAAATTGACTCCCTCCCTGATTCATACACGGTGGGCGCCAAAAACAAACTCTCGTCGGCAAATATTCGGTGTATGCGAGATTACCGTCCTATCCCCAATCGACTAATATTGCTGTGATGTAGGAAATTTTAAACGGGGGCTAAGTTTGTAAATTTCCTCGCATTTGAGACAAGCGCCCTGAAGACATGGTTCCCCCCTTCCTCTCTCCCTCCATTTTCCCATTCATACTCCGTTGGCGCCAAAACACCCTCTCCACCCCAGCCTCCTCCGTCCGCCACCCCATCCACCGCCGTCCTCCTCCACCATGCCGGAGCTGATACCCCGACACCGTCGTCCATTACAAGAGATTGACCTCTCTCATCCACGGCTTCGGACCGAGATCCTTGCATCCCGTCCTCTCGCTTCATCCCCGCCGTCGTCCGCCTTGCCGGCGCCGCTCCTACGACCGTCTTTTCCACCGTGCCCCACCGCCACCGTCTACCCTCCTAGATCTGCTTCCACGCCACCGACATCCATCGCTACTGCAGCACCGTCAAATTCTCAGCAGATGCATACACGGCGCCGCACCAGAGGCGGTACTCTTTCGTATCTGCTCAACTTATTTATCGCGGCAAGAAAATAGATCGCCACCGCTTTACTCTGATTTCTTGTCCATCACTTACTTGTTAGTTGAAAGCAAACATTGGTTGTGAAGTTGTCTTTGTCCGGTTTGCACCTTCAGATCCGCCATGGCATGCTCAACACTATACTCGCAATGCTTATGGTTTTCCCCTTTTATATTCCACACTAGTTAAATGACAGTAGACTAAATTGAAAAATTGGGTCAGTCAATTTTTGAGAGCTCGCCGGAGTTCGCCGGTGCGAAGGAAGGGGCTCGGGTGGGGATGGTGGGGGGGGGGGGGGGGGGGGGGGGGGGGGGGGGGGGGGGGGGGGGGGGGGGGGGGGGGGGGGGGGGGGGGGGGGGGGGGGGGGGGGGGGGGGGGGGGGGGGGGGGGGGGGGGGGGGGGGGGGGGGGGGGGGGGGGGGGGGGGGGGGGGGGGGGGGGGGGGGGGGGGGGGGGGGGGGGGGGGGGGGGGGGGGGGGGGGGGGGGGGGGGGGGGGGGGGGGGGGGGGGGGGGGGGGGGGGGGGGGGGGGGGGGGGGGGGGGGGGGGGGGGGGGGGGGGGGGGGGGGGGGGGGGGGGGGGGGGGGGGGGGGGGGGGGGGGGGGGGGGGGGGGGGGGGGGGGGGGGGGGGGGGGGGGGGGGGGGGGGGGGGGGGGGGGGGGGGGGGGGGGGGGGGGGGGGGGGGGGGGGTTAGGAGACGTAGGATCTTCATCCAACCGCCTGAAATGGTCGACTGACCCAAATGACAAAAGTCACGCGACTTGCATGCAGACATGCCTTTATATTCAGTACAATCATCGTACCTGCTTAGCACTGCTCCTGAAACCATCAAGCTAAATAACGTGCCACTCATAATTCCAAACTTGTTGCTCAAATACGAATCGGATATGATGCTGATATTACTAAAACAGATAACGTTTAATTGGTCAGCTAATGTTCCTACTTTACTTTCGAAAAGCACGTGCACCACATATAGAGAGACGGCAGGGAGTTGCATTCTTAATGCGCTCTGGTTCATCATGTGTGGGCACTGCGCAACAAACATTTTATTATCCAAAATCTGCTTGCTCTTCTTTAGCATGTTCCTCTTCCGTTCTTCTTTAATAAGTACTCTCTCCATTCCTAAATACAAGTCTTTGTATAGATTCCACCATGGACTACACATGGAGCAAAATGAGTGAATCTACACTCTAAAATGTATCTGTATACATCTGTATGTGATCCATAGTGGAAATCTCTACAAAGACTTATATTTTGGAACGGAGGGAGTATGATATTAGTACAGTATGTTCCTTGTAGTGAAGATGAGCAGGGACATTTGCAGTGTAGAGGTCTATACGGTCGGTTGTGAGGGACACTTTGAACTCTTCGGGCCTCTTTGATTCGTAGGATTTTGTAAACATAGGAATAGGATTTGTAGTGGCCTGCCCACTTGAATCCTATAAGATTAGCAAGGAAATGTGGGGAGCTGTGTCGCCTTTGAGAGTTACACTGATATTAACAGTACCGCACCTTCAATTGAAGAGAGCTGGTATCCGAAGCCTTTCTAGCCGTACCGGCAAAACTAGCACATATATTCCAGCAAGTTCCACTTTGCTGATTGTACTCCTGATGCTTACGGTTTTCCCGTTATATCTACACTATGATCTGTGTAGCTGCTTTGTGTCGCACTAGCAGCAGTCCACTCTTGAAACTAAACAACACACCAATCATAAGTCCAAAGCTTACTTCTTCAAATACGAATTGTGATATGATACTGATATTAGTTAACAGACACACATTTAATTGGTCAGGTAATGCTCCCACTTGATTTTCCAAATGCATGTGGCCACATATAGAGAGACAGCATGGACTTGCATTTCTTTGGGCGCTGTGATTCATCATGAGTGGGCAACCAACATTGTATGCAATGAAGCGAAACCTCAAGAATATGCTTCCTCTTCTGTTCTTTAACATGTTCCTCTTTTGTTATTCTGTATTTAGTACGTACAGTATGTTCCTTGTTAGGAAGGGGAGCAGGGACATCTGCAGTCAACAGCTGATAGAGCTGGCATGTACGTGATCGATAGGCTTTCAATTAGTAGCGGCAATACAACACCGTATTTTCCAGCCAGTTCCACTTTCACGATTTATATATCGTGGTTATGGTGTACCCCTTTTATGTACACTATGATCTGCCTAGTTGCTGTGTGCTCTTGTTATCATGGTTTGGCAATAAACTCTCTATACAGTATATTATGAACCTAGCATCTGCCAACTATCCTTACTTCTGGAGCCTATTTTTTTGTGTACTTGTGCCAGATTATATTAATGCATGCACCATATTACAGCACACATGAGCTCTCTCATCAGAATCCAATGATAGCACACAAGGGTTTATAGGGGCACCCCTATATTAGAATATCCTCTGCATTACAAAGATAATCTCACTACTATTTATGTTTTCATGGTTCTCAGATATTATACGTAATTACAGTGAATATCAGAATCCGCGCATCAGAAGAATATTGTGGAGCACTGCAATGACTTACAAAATTGGCACCAAGGCATCGAGTGCCATTCTGGATGCAATGAAACTCATACGCTCCCCACCTATAGATTCTTGTTCAGAATATGATCCTAATGACTATTCTAACCTCGAGGAGTCAAAGGCAGATGGCCTGTCCTGTTCACCCATCAAGGTGTCTGTTCTAATTTGGCAAGGTTTTATTGATTGCGTGTATCTTGCATATGTTGTCTTGCATTTCTTCTACTTTGTTGCACCGCCATTTGCTTAGTTTACTCATCATATATGTCAAGATGCCATGCCCATCCATTATCAATACATATTCCATCTGTCATCATACCATGTTTTTTCACTCAAATGTTGTTCTTGTGCATCAGACATCAAAAAGGAAGAGGGTGATTGCCGAACCTGAAGGAGCACCAGCAAAGTCCTTGAAAAACATGGTGGTGCCGGAGAAATCAGACAGCACCCCACTTATATTGGATGTACAACCAGTGACACAAAATGTAGGACCGACTCCAGCAGACTGTACCCATACTTCACTGGCCACACCACTAGCCCCACCACACAGGAACTGCACTCCAGCAAAAGGTATGCCGATTTCAGTTGCCATAGCACCAGCCATACCACAGAAAAATCCCACTCCAGCAAAAAGTACAGCAAGTCCACCGGCCGAAGACCTATCCCAACTGCAGAGACGGCCAATTCCTGCAGATTGGAACCCCATTCCAGTTATTCCCAGTTTAAAAGACAATGCTTTCAATGTTGTTAGGGACTACGTGCATATATTCCCATCATGGGAAGATTATAGTGAAGACAAACACCATTTTCACATCTTCCTGTCCCACTTACGTGTAAGTGCTATTATTCATGGTGATTATTTTCCTGTTTTCTGCTGATTGAACACATCAATGATTTACATTACATTGTTGTAAGTAGGCGAGGGTCAATCTGGATAGTCATGACGAGCAAAGCTTGCTTGTGCTTTTCAAGGAAGCATTGCAGCAGTATCGGTGTTACCTGAGGAAATCACACTTTGATGGCAAGTCTATAAACGAATTTCCGGTGAAGTCTCCTGTGCTAAATTTAGAAGACATTGAATGGAAAAACCTTGTTATGCACTGGTCTCGTTCCCAGGATGAGGTACTATCTATGATATCACATGACAATTTGAACTTCTACTTTTCCGCATGTGCCTTATAGATATTTTTTGCAGGAAATCTGCTCGAAGAAGAATTCCGGTTTGAAAAGAACGACAGGATATCGCAAATATGCTGCCCACTGCTTTGCTCTTGTTAGTACCTATTGTCCTGTATCACTGTACTTGCATACATACCTGGTTCATTATGTGACAGCAGTATGCATGATAGCTTTCTTATCAATTGTTCGCTCCAAATTATTTGATCTGTATGAATGGTTACATTAGTGTAGAATATATCCAATGCCAATGAAATTTTTTAGCTCTGCATTGTTCTTGTAAGTACCTGCTGTCCTTTATCAGTGTACTTATATTGACAGGTAGTTGTTCATGTACCATCACTCTGCAGCTTATTTTCCTTTGCCCTCCATTTTCTACACATCAGATCTATATTTACTCTTACCATAAGGTTGGATAACACCGATGGTACTGAAGAAGTTTAGCTCTGCATTGCTCTTAGCTATACCTTTTGCCTGTATCGCTGTACTTACATTTATAGCTACTTGGTTATGTAGCATCACTCTTCATCTTATCTTAAATATTCTCCATTTATTGTTATATTATCACATCTATATTTACTCTTAACATAGAATAAAGGCAATGCTTATGAAGAAGATTCTGTGGTAAACTTCTTGAATTGCCCCGGGGGGGCATGGACAAGGGCTTTATAGAGCCTTTCTTCACCAATAATGTAAGTTTGTCATTCTCAAGCCTTCAAACTTTGTTGTGTATATTTGGTTAGGCATGACTGCAATAGCTGTTTATTTTTGGTGTTTGCATCAAATTGCATGTTTAAAGTTTATTATGTCGTTCATAAACAAAAGTTTGTCCTTCTCAATTTAAGTTTTCAGTTGTACAACCAAGTTCCTTCTTCATACCATGTAAATTAAACTATACAGAGCAAGTGATCTTCTTTTGCACTGCATGTATGCTCCTGTTCTTGATCCGTAATCCAGTGGTGTGGTGAACCTACCCACTACAGCACAATGTCATATTCTGCAATGTCTTAACTATGAACAATGTCATATCATTCTACTATTATTTAAACCGTTTCTTTATTTGCCAATCTGAAATGGGATAAATTGACAGCACACTAACCATTGATACTTATGAGTTCTTGATCTGTAATCCAGTGGTGTCATGAAGCTGCCAACTCCTTCACAATGTCATTTCCTGCCATGTCTTAACCTGAACAATACCATATTGTGTTAATGCTATTTTAAACTATGTCACTTTATTCGTCAGTAAGGAATGTGATGAATTGTCAGCACTGATACTTATATGTGCAAAACCTGTCATCTGTCTGCTTGTTTATCTTTCAGAGTGAGGAGGATATAAGTGTCAAACAAGCGCAGTCTCATCAGCTTGCTCAGCTGCTTGTGCTGCAGCTCCCGAGCAGGGCTAACCTTTCTTGAACTCTATTGAAGTGCTATCGGTTTTGTATATTATTTTGTCAGCGTGTTTATTTGCACTGGTGGCGATCTTTGATGCCCAGTGTATGTAATCTACTGTCTGCTTGTGCTTTATTATCGTAGTGGCGAACTTTGATGCCCAGTGGATGTAATATGCCGTAATTTCTTTATTGTATAGTCTATGTTTTTTCTTATTCACGATGCTGCAGTTATTTTACTGTATATATATATATCCTGTCTTCGCAGTAAACCGGCCAAACCGTAAAATTACGGTACATAATTGGGCTGTCATGCAAATCACTATGTATGATCCGCATCATGGGCCCAGTCATCTTGGTCCGTTAACAGGCCTAAATGTAAACTGGCCCACTAGTAGATTTGGGCCTTTAATAGGACGAGTAAACCGCCGGCCCTATTTTCACAAGAAAACTCAATGGGCTTTTAGGAGGCTGAAAAGTAGGTTGGGCCTGAAACGTGCCGAACAGCTCACGGGCCGGCAGCAGGCCGAAATAGACCCTGGCCCATGATTGTGCCAATCACATCACGGGCCGTTAACAGGCCAAAATTGTCTCGGTCCTTATTTGGCCCAATCAGATTATCGGCTGTGAGCAGGCCGGATGCAAACTGGGCCGTAGTTAGGCCCAACTACATGACGGGCTTTTAACAGGCCGAAATAAATATAGGGCCGAAATGTTAAACGGGCCTTTAACAGGCCGAAACTAATATCAGGCCGAATTACTAAATGGGCCTTTAGCAAGTGGGCCCAAAAGCATAGCGTCCAGTTGACGGGCCGAATCTGATATGGGCCATAATTTTGCCCAAAGCCTCTTAAAGGGCCTGATTTGATCTGGGCCGTAATTTGGCCCAGAACGAGGTAGGCTTTTAACGGGCCGGATCTCATATGGGCCTTTATTAGGCCCGGAACATGGCAGGCTGTTAATGGACCGGATCAAATATGGGCCGGCATTTGGCCCAAAACATGGCAGCATGTTAATGGGCCGACCCACTAGTGTCCTCAAAATCTTGTGGGCCTTTAGCTGGGCCGGCCCATTATGGTCGGCGAAATCTCGTGGGCCTTTAGCTGGGCCAGCCCATTATAGTCCGCAAAATCTTGTGGGCCTTTAGCTGGGCCGGCCCATTATGGTCCGCAAAATCTTGTGGGCCTTTAGTTGGGCCGACCCATTTAATCTTTATGGGCCACTTTTGGGCCGGTCCACATGTCAACATATCATAGGCGCATCTCGCCCATTGGATGAGTGACACCTGTGCCAACGCGGAGCTGACACATGGTTCCGTCGGCCAATGAGAATTTTACACGTGGAAAATCGGCATTGGTCGTGGCTGTCAGCGGGTTATCGGATCCAAAACCGGACCCGATAGCTTAACGGTGACCCGTTACGGTGGATGCCACGTGTTGGTCACCCTTGACGAAAGCACTTCCATGACGCGGCATTTATCGTCATGGAAGTGAACACTTCTGTGATGATAATTTTGGTAATGTCATGGAACACTCTACGACAGCACAGGTATGACTATCTTGATTCTGTCATAAATTCGTCATGGATGTACATGCATGACAGAAAACGTGACCTACTGTGACAAACACGTAACATCACAGAAGTGTATTTTTTTGTAGTGCACGCATGTGCTCAAACTTTATTTGGTCTAGCATGGGACACATCTATATCTATACCCCTATATAGTGTGCGAATATCTATACCCCTATATAGTGTGCAAATAACTTTGAAAGTTGGTCATTGGATGAAGCCAATCCGATGGTACAGAGATGGCAAATCCGAGCACTATTGGCCGTTGGATATCATCTACATTCCACCAGATTCTGCCACATGTATAATCTAGAAGACTCCATGGTTGAACTTAAGCATAATGCACAAACCTATAAACACAAGCACTTCTCCTTTGTTCTCTAGAATCTTCCATATCTTAATTGCCCAAACTTTTTTTCTAAATGAATTGTCACTTTTTGTTTTTACTTTATGCTTTACAATGCACAATTCCATGAATCTTAAAATAGATTTTTTTATAAAACTAATTGATTTTGGATGAGATGAACTATAAGAATTAAACGAACATCTACATCATGCATATATGACTCAAATCTTACATGCTATAGTGTGGTATTTATTCATAATTTGGTTACCAAATCTCACGCGTGCAATGCACGTGTACCTTACTAGTATCAATAGGAAACCATCATGGTCAAACCCTTCTCGTTGTTGGGTCAAAGGGATAGATTGTGTGGGCCCCCCTAATTGTCGGTAAAGGATAGTATATATACCTCGGGGAGCCCACAGATACGTGCCGCGTCTATAAGCCGCACAAGGGAGACATGCTCGAGAAGAACACCCTGCCCCCTATACCCTGCAGGCAACCTGAAAACGGTTTATATAATCGCCATGACAGGTCAAGTCAATCATTCTTTAATTTTTTAGAGCAAAAAATAACCCATAAAAACATAGTAGGTTTATATAATCGCCATGACAGATCAAGTCAACCATTCTTTAATTTTTTAGAGCAAAAAATAACCCATAAAAACATAGTCTACAAATTAGCAAAACAAGGATCCCAAGGTTTGTATAATTGCCATGATAGGTCACTATAGAGATATAATATATCTCTATAATGACCGTGTCATGGCATTTAAATGAAGCTTGAGATATGCAACTTCCCACCGGGTCACCCATCCTTGGACTACTCCAGCCCGAGCACGCTTAACTTCTGCGTTCTATTCGACTAGGCTAGCGGATGGGAAGCCGCCCCTTGCTGATAAGAATTGCCTCCTTGCCATTAAGGCGTTTCATGCTGGTCACCCTATGGGACCTACTCCCTCCTATCACACACATTTGTGCTTTTAGAAACTGTGTGGGATATTTACATGGCCGGTGTGTCACCGCTAGCCTTCAATGAGCACTGACACTGGTAGCGGGAAAACGATGGGAGAAGAGGCGGGAAACCGATGAGAGGAGTGGCGAGAAACGGTAGCCTATTTAGAAAACCTAGTAGAGAAGGAAGTGTGAGCAGCACGACGCATGCGCACAGTGCTTACACATGGGGGGGGGGGGGGGGGGGGGGGGGGGGGGGGGGGGGGGGGGGGGGGGGGGGGGGGGGGGGGGGGGAGTCCTATTTATAGAGGCCCCGGTCCTCTTCCCAAATGTAGGCGGGAAGGGATCCCACAACGGCCAATTTTAGCCTATTTAGAAAACCTAGTAGAGAAGGAAGTGTGAGCAGCACGACGCATGCGCACAGTGCTTACACATGTACTGCATGTGCTGTCGAAAGGGCTCAGGGTTGCCGTTCGATCTAGGAGCATCCAACGGTGCACACGTACGATCCATGGGGTTTGGGTTCTGGCCAATCAGAACGCATGACTCAGATCACGCGCGTAGCAGGGGGGAGGGGGCATCGCCCACGGTTTGGTAGGCACACAGCTTTCGTGAGCGAACCGTGTGCTATTTGAAAACATTTCGTGATAAGAATCTTGATTTTTAAATCCCCGTAAATCCAAAACTAACCCAAAAATCGTGAAACCTGGCATGGTGTCACGACATGGCACATATATGTCGAGGAATTTTTTTTGTCCATTTTGGCGCAAGTTTTATTACAAGCCTCTTACAAACCGGAGCTTCTCTCAAAGAAGCCTCGTGGTTCCGATAAGGAAACGTGTCCCCCTTGTGGGCGAAACGTAATCACTGCCTCTTTTCGCCTTGTATTTTCTTCTACGGGCAACATGGAACGACAGGATATCCATGCTAAAATTTAAACTTATTCAGGGTTCGTTTGGCCTTTTTATACACTAATTGAGTTTCCTAGGCATTTAATGTCCATAATTCAAATCCGAACTTCAAATACATGCTCCAGTTCACCAAAATGGCTAGAAAATTTATACATGTGTCCTTGGGTGCATGTTTAGTTCCCATGCCAGGAATGGGAACGAATTACAACCGTACCTGCGTCCTGGCTCGTCCTCAAACATTTGGAATCTTGGTTTTTAAATCCCCGTAAATCCTAAACTCAGCAGAAAGTCATCAAAGGTGGCATGGTGTCACGTCATGGCACATATATGTCGTGGTAAAAACATTGTCCAATTTGGGCCAAGCTTTATTACAAACCTCTTACAAACCGGAGCCTGTCGCAACCCTCGTGGTTCCGGTAGGGAAACATGCCCCTCTTGTGGGCGAAACGATAATCGTCGCTTCTTCTCGCTTTGAACTTTGTTTTCTACAGGCAACATAGAATAACAGGAGTGTCAGGCTGAAATTTGAAACTGTTCAGGGTTCGTTTGGCCATTGTATATATTACTAATTACTAAGTTTTCTACGCATTTAATGTAGTCCATAATTCAAATTTGAACTACAAGCACATGCTGCAGTGAAGCAAAATGGGTGGGAAATCATACATGTGTCATTGGGTGCATGTTTACGTCTCATTTAAGGAATGGGAATGAATTACAAACTGTCGGATTCTGGGTTCCGGCAAACCCTTATGAGGTTCGAACTCTGGGGTGCGCACGAAAAACTTTCTCTCTCTAGTTCGCCCGCTCAATGATCTCACGGCCTAGCTCGACGAACCCAAAGAACATGAGACACAAGGGTTTATACTGGTTCGGGCCACCGTTGTGGTGTAATACCCTACTCCAGTGTGGTGGTGGTGGATTGCCTCGAGGGCTAAGGATGAACTAGTACAGTGGACGAACAGCCTCAGGAGGAGAGGTGTTCTTGAGCTCAATGAGCTGGTGAGATGGCCTTGGTGGAATGGATCCAATCCAAGATGAGTTCGAGATGCCTCCTATGGTGGTGGCTAGTCCTATTTATAGAGGCCCCGGTCCTCTTCCCAAATGTAGGCGGGAAGGGATCCCACAACGGCCAATTTTGAAGGGAGACAACTAGTACAAGCTATCCTGACAAAAGTAGTATTCGCCTGCCAAAGGCTCTGGTGGTGACGCTGCCGTGGGCTCCGCGATGACCTCCGTCCTGCCGTCCTGTTGGTCTTGGTCTTGTTGCACCGATATGGAAACCTTTGCTTGATGCCTCGGGACTCCTCGCCTGCGCCTGCCTCTTTAGAACCAAAGAAACGGGTACACTGCACCCGCTGATGCCCGCCTGGCCTTGGTCGTCACAGCTCACGTCATGTGAACCTCGCGAGGTGCCCCTTGCATAGACATCTCCGCTCCTCGAGAGCCAGCCTAGCGTGGCCGCCCCCAGGGAGGTCTTGGTGTCGCCCGCCTCGCGAGGCTTGGCCCCTCGCGAGGGTCCTGAGTTGTTGCTGCCGAAGCTGGGCCGTACCGGGCCGTTGGTGGAGCCACGCCATGGGCCGCAGGCAGGCAAGTCTGGGTACCCCCATTCCCAGGACACCGACACAAACTTGTCGTTGTCCTGAAACATTAAGAATCTCGGTTTTTAAATCCTAGTAAATCAAAAAGTCACCCAAAAAACATGAAACTTGGCATGGTTTCATGACATGGCACATATATGCCATGGTAAAATAATCGTCCAGTTTGAGAAGAGGCGCACACATTAGTAGCCAACGAAGTCCTTTTTGAAACAAGAAAGCTGACATGTTAATGTCGCAAACAGTTGTATTATATTAACTGTGTCGAAATTTAACCATACTCAGTGGCATGCGTGCAGCTGTTTGATTAGACGGGACGAGCGCGAGAAGTCCGCCGTGCAGGCTCGACGGGACGCGTGCGAGCAGTCCGCCGCGCAGGCTCGACGGGACGCGTGCATCCTGTCCACCTCGTAGGCTCGATGGGACACGTGCGAGCAGCAAGACCGCCCATGCTCACCGGGAAGCGAGCTCTTTGACCTCCATGCACCAGCCGCCGCCCGCCTCGCTCACAACTTCTCCATTAATGGGTTAATTAAAGCACCTAGATGAAGGGTGTTTGCTTGTGATCCCATGGCAGCATTTTCTTTGTTCGTGTTTTCAACTCGTATTCCGCCCTAATTTAAATTGCCACATAGGGCACCGGATAATACGACCACAAATAAAATGGCAATGGATAATATGATGACAAATTTATAGTGGCGCAGATAATAATTGTCTTACATATTATGGATAATTTAAAATGCCACATGCGGCAAAGCCTGGAAGACACGGGGGCAAGAGAAGAAGGAAATTGCAGACAACGATCTGGGTCGCTACTGTCTCTACTCGTCGATGGATTGCCGGCGACGAAATCCTCCAGCTCCTTCTTCAATTCCTCATGACTTTGCTTGAAAGCAGCCACCGATTCCTCCACCTCCTGCTCGCGCTCGATACGGAGCTTCCTCAAGCCACCCATCAGTTCATCGACGACCGCCTTCAGCGTCATCTCCGAGGCACTGCTCTGCTCATGCAGCATCTTCCAGCCGGTGGCCTCCTCCTTCTCGGCGACCAACTTGAGGAGCTTTGCATTGTCACCCATGAGTTGCTCGATGAGGCCGGTCGCCTTGTCAACCGAGGCATCGCTGATCTTGAGCAGCTTCATCAAGCCGTCGACCAGCTCCTGCTGCGTAGTGACGCTAGCGAGAATGTCGTCATCGCCGGTGAAGGACTTCAGGAATGCCGGCTCGTCGCGATGGCCGACGCCGCGAATGCGCTTGTGAGAGCCCTCGCGTGCCCGTGAGAGCTCGTTCGAGGGCTCTGCGGCGCGCCGGGACATCTCTGCTGCGGCTGCGGCTTCGCGGTGGGACCTCTCTAGTGCTTCCGTGGCCTTGGTCTTTGCTGCCTGGTTATATGTCCACACTAAACTCCTCCTACCGGTCATGGCGGAATGACTTGACAGGAAAGACCAGTTTTGTGGGTGATGAGGAGAGGAACTGTGAAGTAATTTTCGAGTGGGTAGTTTTTATAGCCCGGTGCTAAGTGTCAACACATATTAGTTTGATAGGTGTGAACAGATTTGCAATTACTTATTGCGTTGTAATCTACAATGTGACGAGAAATAAGGTCAAAATTTATTGATGGCAGAAGGTTGACCACGTGGTTGCTCGCCGTTGAGGCGGCCGCGGCGCGCTCTGCTCACGTCCGTCCGCGCGTTTTGCTCACCATTGAGGCGGCCGCGGCGCGCTCCTCTCTGGCATCCCTGCGCGCGCTCTGCTCGCCGTTGAGGCAAATTTACAATGGCAACGGTTAATAATTCTTAATAATTGTCTTACATATTCAGGATAATTTAAAATGCCACATGCGGCAAGGCCCAGAACACTCACGACCTACATATGCATACAATTATAATAAAATATAAGCTAAAAGGCTGAGCTGGCGGCCTTCCGACGATGGTCTTCTCGGACTCCATGATCAACATATCACCCTTGCGGCCGTTCACTCCAAGTGTCCCGACCCGCCTCCGCCTACGGAGTTGCTGGTGCTGGGAGGCTCTTGGGGCTGTTGGGCCTCTTCCAGAAGAGCTTGACAGCGTGCAATCGCGCGCATGACAACTTCGCGGAACCGCCCCATTTCCATGTCTCTGGCCTGGTAGCAAATTCCGTCCATCACCTGCATCCTCAAGATATCACGTTGGCGATGTTCTACTTCATCGGGGACGTCAACTCCGCCAAGGATGCGCTCGAGCATGGCCACCACATCATCGGGATCGAGGTTGACACGGCCGCCACGGGTAATGATGAAGCCGCAGGCTGCCTGTGTCTTGACTGAATCGCAGAGGTCCTCTTCCCATTCCTTGCGGGCCATCAGGCTCTCGTTGAGCACTGGTGACGGTGGCTCTTCGGGTGGGTCATCGATCATGCCGCCGAGCAGCTCTGGATCTTTTGCACGGTGGATGGCAAACTGCTCATCACACCTCCTCTGCAATATGTTGATTGTGCTCCCAAGGACTATCACGCCGATATCGCTGCCGATGGGCCATGGTGCCTGCACCGGCCGATGAAGCTCTTGCTCCCCGACCTGCTCCGACTCGTTCTCCTCGCCGAAGATGTAACGCAGGTAGGCGTCAACGTCGAAGCTTTGGTCATTGCCTGGCATGCTTGGAATAACTAATGGTAGATGGGCGAGGACTAGATCTGCGCAGAGTGCCGCGGCGGTGCATTGCCGCCTGGGTTATATGCAGCAAGCCGTTAGCTAGTGGCGGGAAACCGGTGAGGGAAGAGGTGTGGATTTTACAATTCACCCATGTGGAGCGCGGGAAGCATTCGCTGGAGCGCGGGAAGACTAAGTGGAGCACACACACAACCCGAATACCGTATCCGGTGCCACGTGTTATTTATCACACAAGTGTTAACATAAGGAAACGTATGTGTAACTTACTAATCATCACACATGAGTACTCACAAACGCATCGTGTGCGATACTCCTAGCCACTGCAAGCAACTAGTTTGCATTTTTCAAAGTTTTTTGTACACACAGAATCGCACACGAACTAACTGTATTAACCGTCTGTGTTGTAATTTCTCATCGCAAACAGTTCATCCGAGTCGGCTATTTGCCACGTATCACACATCTTGTTAAGTTAAACCATTTCTGTTGTGTTCGCTAATCAAAAACAGTTCGTCCGAGTGAACCGTATGCCCTATATCACACACACCTTGATCTGGCTAACCGTTTCTGTTGCACTCCCTAATAGCAAACAGTTCATCGGAGTGAACTGTATGCCGTATATCACACACACATTGATATGGCTGCCCGTTTCTGTTGTTCTGCCTCATCTCAAACAGTTCGAACGGGTTAACCATGTGCCCTGAATCACACACGCAACTAAAATCTAAACCGTGTTTGATGGCTCCGCCATCGCAAATGTTTTGCACGTTTTTTGATGGTTTTTTTACATCCCCGTTTGTGATTAATGCACCGCACACAGTTTCATCAAAGAGTCTCTGATCGTAGTGTCGCGTTAGCAGCATCCTGCAGTAGTGCATACTAGGGACACTTTGTTTTGTCTATGTATTCACACATGTATCAAGTTTCCGGTTAATACAATTCTAGCATGAATAATAAACATTTATGATGATATAAGGAAATATAAATAACAACTTTATTATTGCCTCTAGGGCATATTTCTTTCAGTCTCCCACTTGCACTAGAGTCAATAATCTAGATTACATTGTAATGATTCTAACACCCATGGAGTCTTGGTGCCGATCATGTTTTGCTCATGGAAGAGGCTTAGTCAACGGGTCTGCAACATTCAGATCTGTATGTATTTTGCAAATCTCTATGTCTCCCTCCTTAACTTGATCGCAGATGGAGTTGAAGCGTCTCTTGATGTGTTTGGTTCTCTTGTGAAATCTGGATTCCTTCGCTAAGGCAATTGCTCCAGTATTGCCACAAAAGATTTTCATTGGACCCGATGCACTAGGTATTACACCTAGATCGGATATGAACTCCTTCATCCAGACTCTTTCATTTGCTGCTTCCGAAGTAGCTATGTACTCCGCTTCACATGTAGATCCTGCAATGACGCTCTACTTGGAACTGCACCAACTAACAGCTCCACCATTCAATATAAATACGTATCCGGTTTGTGACTTAGAGTCATCCGGATCATTGTCAAAGCTAGCATCGACATAACCATTTACGACAAGCTCTTTGTCACCTCCATAAATGAGAAACATATCCTTAGTCCTTTTCAGGTATTTCAGGATGTTCTTGACCGTTGTCCAGTGATCCACTCCTGGATTACTTTGGTACCCCCCTGCTAAACTTATAGCAAGACACACATCAGGTCTGGTACACAGAATTGCATACATGATAGAACCTATGGCTGAGGCATAGGGAATGACTTTCATTTTCTCTCTATCTTCTGAAGTGGTCGGGCATTGAGTCTGACTCAATTTCACACCTTGTAACACAGGCAAGAACCCTTTCTTTGACTGATCCATTTTGAACTTCTTCAAAACTTTATCAAGGTATGTGCTTTGTGAAAGTCCAATTAAGCGTCTTGATCTATCTCTACAGATCTTGATGCCCAATATATAAGCAGGTTCACCGAGGTCTTTCATTGAAAAATTCTTATTCAAGTATCCTTTTATGCTATCCAGAAATTCTATATCATTTCCAATCAACAATATGTCATCCACATACAATATTAGAAATGCTACAGAGCTCCCACTCACTTTCTTGTAAATATAGGCTTCTCCAAAAGTCTGTATAAAACCGTATGCTTTGATCACACTATCAAAGTGTATATTCCAACTCTGAGAGGCTTGCACCAGTCCATAAATGGATCGCTGGAGCTTGCACACTTTGTTAGCACCTTTAGTATTGACAAAACCTTCTGGTTGCATCATATACAACTCTTCTTTAAGAAATCCATTAAGGAATGCAGTTTTGACATCCATTTGCCAAATTTCATAATCATAAAATGCGGCAATTGCTAACATGATTCGGACAGACTTAAGCATCGCTACGGGTGAGAAGGTCTCATCGTAGTCAACTCCTTGAACTTGTCGAAAACCTTTCACAACAAGTCAAGATTTGTAGACAGTAACATTACTGTCAGCGTCAGTCTTCTTCTTGAAGATCCATTTATTTTCTATGGCTTGCCGATCATCGGGCAAGTCAACCAAAGTCCATACTTTGTTCTCATACATGGATCGCATCTCAGATTTCATGGCCTCGAGCCATTTTGCGGAATCTGGGCTCATCATCGCTTCCTCATAGTTCGTAGGTTCATCATGGTCTAGTAACATGACTTCCAGAACAGGATTACCGTACCACTCTGGTGCAGAACGTACTCTGGTTCACCTACGAGGTTTGGTAGTAACTTGATCTGAAGTTTCATGATCATCATCATTAACTTCCTCACTAATTGGTGTAGGCATCACTGGAACTGATTTTTGTGATGAACTACTTTCTAATTCAAGAGAAGGTACAATTACCTCATCAAGTTCCACTTTCCTCCCACTCACTTCTTTCGAGAGAAACTCCTTCTCTAGAAAGGATCCATTCTTAGCAACAAATATCTTGCCTTCGGATCTGTGATAGAAGGTGTACCCAACATCTTCTTTTGGGTATCCTATGAAGATGCACTTCTCTGGTTTGGGTTCGAGCTTATCCGGCTGAAGCTTTTTCACATAAGCATCACAACCCCAAACTTTAAGAAACGACAGCTTAGGTTTCTTGCCAGACCACAGTTCATATGGTGTCATCTCAACAGACTTTGATGGTGCCCTATTTAACGTGAATGCAGCTGTCTCTAAATCATAACCCCAAAACGATAGTGGCAAATTGGTAAGAGACATCATGGATCGCACCACATCTAATAAAGTACGGTTACGACGTTCGGACACACCATTACTCTGTGGTGTTCCATGTGGCGTGAGTTGCGAAACTATTCCACATTGTTTCAAATGAAGACCAAACTCGTAACTCAAATATTCGCCTCCGCGATCAGATCGTAGAAACTTTATTTTCTTGTTATGATGATTTTCCACTTCACTCTGAAATTCTTTGAACTTTTCAAATGTTTCAGACTTATGTTTCCTTAAGTAGATATACCCATATCTGCTCAAATCATCTGTGAAG
The DNA here is from genome assembly GCA_036873465.1 of Thinopyrum obtusiflorum. Lineage (NCBI taxonomy): Eukaryota > Viridiplantae > Streptophyta > Magnoliopsida > Poales > Poaceae > Thinopyrum > Thinopyrum obtusiflorum. Next base: position 41,416 of record JAAAWM010011730.1, on the reverse strand, counting down.
GTCAGAAAATAACGATACCCGCCGCGAGCCTCAACACTCATCGGACCGCATACATCAGTATGTATTATTTCCAATAAGTCAGTGGCTCGCTCCATTGTTCCGGAGAACGGAGTCTTAGTCATCTTGCCCATGAAGCATGGTTCGCAAGCATCAAGTGATTCCAAAAGCCCATCAGCATGGAGTTTCTTCTTGCGCTTTACACCAATATGACCTAAACGACAGTGCCACAAATAAGTTGCACTATCATTATTAACTTCGTATCTTTTCGCATCAATATTATGAATATGTGTATCACTACGATCGAGATTCAACAAAAATAGACCACTCTTCAAGGGTGCATGACCATAAAAGATATTACTCATATAAATAGAACAACCATTATTCTCTGATTTAAATGACTAACCGTCTCGCATCAAACAAGATCCAGATATAATGTTCATGCTCAACGCTGGCACCAAATAACAATTACTCAGGTCTAAAACTAATCCCGAAGTTAGATGTAGAGGTAGCATGCCGACGGCGATCACATCGACCTTGGAACCATTCCCGACGCGCATCGTCACCTCGTCCTTAGCCAATCTTCATTTAATCCGTAGCCCCTATTTCGAGTTGCAAATATGAGCAACAGAACCAGTATCGAAAACCCAGGCACTACTACGAGCATTAGAAAGGTACACATCAATAACATGTATATCAAATATACCTTTCACTTTGCCATCCTTCTTATCCGCCAAATACTTGGGGCAGTTCCACTTCCAGTGACCAGTCCCTTTGCAGTAGAAGCACTCAGTTTCAGACTTAGGTCCAGACTTGGGCTTCTCCCCGGGAGCAGCAACTTGCTTGCTATTCTTCTTGAAGTTCCCCTTCTTCCCTTTGCCCTTTTTCTTGAAACTAGTGGTCTTGTTAACCATCAACACTTGATGCTCCTTCTTAATTTCTACCTCCGCAGCCTTAAGCATTGTGAAGAGCTCGGGAATTGTCTTTTTCCATTCCTTGCATATTATAGTTCATCACGAAGCCTTTATAGCTTGGTGGCAGTGATTGAAGAACTCTGTCAATGATACTATCATCCGGAAGATTAACTCCCAGCTGAGTCAAGTGGTTATGATACCCAAACATTTTGAGTATATGTTCACTGACAGAACTGTTCTCCTCCATCTTGCAGCTATAGAACTTGTTGGAGACTTCATATCTCTCAACTCGGGCATTTACTTGAAATATTAACTTCAATTCCTGGAACATCTCATATGCTCCATGATGTTCAAAACATCTTTGAAGTCCCGATTCTAAGCCGTAAAGCATGGCACATTGAACTATCGAGTAGTCATCAGATTTAGCTTGCCAGACGTTCATAATGTCCTGAGTTGCTCCTGCAGTAGGCCTTGCACCTAGCGGTGCTTCAAGGACATAATTCTTCTGTGCAGCAATGAGGATAATCCTCAAGTGACGGACCCAGTCCGTGTAGTTGCTACCATCATCTTTCAACTTAGCTTTCTCTAGGAATGCATTAAAATTCAAGGGAACGGTAGCACGGGCCATTGATCTATAACAACATAGATATGCAAAAACTATCAGGACTAAGTTCATGATAAATTTAAGTTCAATTAATCATATTACTAAAGAACTCCCACTTAGATAGTCATCACTCGAGTCATCTAAATGATCACGTGATCCATATAAACTAAACCATGTCCGATCATCACGTGAGATGGAGTAGTTTTCAATGGTCTAGGTTGATCATATCTACTATATGATTCACTTTCGACCTTTCGGTCTCAGTGTTTCGAGGCCATGTCTGTACATGCTAGGCTCGTCAAGTTTAACCCGAGTATTCCGCACGAGCAAAACTGTCTTGCACCCGTTGTATGTGAACGTAGAGCTTATCACACCCGATCATCACGTGGTGTCTCGGCACCACGAACTGTCGCAACGGTGCATACTCAGGGAGAACATTTATACCTTGAAATTTAGTGAGGGATCATCTTATAATGCTACTGCCGTACTAAGCAAAATAAGATGCATAAAAGATAAATATCACATGCAATCAAAATATGTGACATGATATGGCCATCATCATCTTGTGCCTTTGACCTCCATTTCCAAAGCACCGTCATGATCTCCATCGTCACTGGCTTGACACCTTGATCTCCATCGTAGCGTCGTTGTCGTCTCGCCAACTATTGCTTCTACAACTATCGCTACCACATAGTGATAAAGTAAAGCAATTACATGGCGATTGCATTTCATACAATAAAGCGACAACCATAAGGCTCCTGCCAGTTGCTGATAACTTTTACAAAACATGATCATCTCATACAATAACGTATATCACATCATGTCTTGACCATATCACATCACAACATGCCCTGCAAAAACAAGTTAGACGTCCTCTACTTTGTTGTTACAAGTTTTACGTGGCTGCTACGGGCTTCTAGCAAGAACCGTTCTTACCTACGCATCAAAACCACAATGATTTTTCGTCAAGTGTGTTGTTTTAACCTTCAACAAGGACCGGCCGTAGTCAAATTCGATTCAACTAAAGTTGGAGAAACAGACACCCGCCAGCCACCTTTATGTAAAACAAGTTGCATGTCTGTCAGTGGAACCGGTCTCATGAACGTGGTCATGTAAGGTTGGTCCGGGCCGCTTCATCCAACAATACCGCCGAATCAAAATAAGACGTTGGTGGTAAGCAGTATGACTATTATCACACACAACTCTTTGTGTAATACTTGTGCATATCATCTACGCATAGACCTGGCTCGGATGCCACTGTTGGGGAACGTAGCATGCAATTTCAAAAAAATTCCTACGATCACGCAAGATCTATCTAGGAGATGTATAGCAATGAGAGGGGGAGAGTGTGTCCAGGTACCCTCATAGACCGAAAGCGGAAGTGTTAGTTTAACGCGGTTGATGTAGTCGAACGTCTTCGTGATCAAACCAATCAAGTACCGAACATACGGCACCTCTGAGTTCAGCACATGTTCAGCTCGATGATGTCCCTCGAACTCTTGATCCAATAGAGGGTCGAGGGAGAGTTTCGTCAGCACGACGGCGTGGTGATGGTGATGGTGATGTGATCCGTGCAGGGCTTCTCCTAAGATCTACGACGCTATGACCGGAGGAGTAAACTGTGGAGGGGGCCACCGCTGTTCGCACATGAACATGCCACCATGTACCCTCGACGCTGGGGGTGATGCACCGCAGCTCACGTCGAAGAAGACCCACCGGAAGCGCGGTACGCAAGCAATCCGGCGGGTGCTTTTGAAGACCCGAAACCCCACGCACCCGGGAGGGACCCCGTCAGGGCGTGCGGCGGCTATGGGCTGCCCTAGGTCGACCTGATCGCCCCTAGGGCCTCGAGGTTCACCGCCCTACAACAAGAAGAACAGACGAAGAACGAGGAAGAAGAAGAACTAGGGTTAAGGAGAAAAGATAAAAGATAAAAAGTGGTAGGTGATTTGATCGATTGTGTGTTGTTCAATCGGCCGTCACCCCATAGGTATATAAGAGGCGGCTGGACTTCCCGTGCAAGGAAAAGGTTTGGATTCACGTCCAAAACCCTAGTCAAATTCGGATTGGTTTTATCCGAACTTTCCAAAACTGTTCGGGTTAAACTGGTTACACCTTGCGGGTCTTTTTTTGTGATGGTAAACGACCTCGGATGGAAACGAGTCCAAAAGCAATCTTGACCATTTCGACGAGACGAACAACTTTCATGTTGAACGTTTTTTGATCAGAGGTCATCTTGAGGGTCAAATCGCTCGTGCAAAACAGGCTATTATTCGCGCTACCTCGCGCAAAACAGGCTATACTCGCGCTACCCATCAGACATGGCGTCTTGTGGGGCGCGCCATTTCTGCCTCTTGACAGAGCTGCATTCCGATGGCTCTAACTTTTTCATACGAACTCGGATTGGAACGATTTTTATATCATAATCGATCGTTTCGACGAGACGAAGACAATCTGTTTAGATCATTTTTCCATACAAGGCGGTCTTGGGGGCGTAATGAGCCGAATAGTGTTTTGAATAGAAAATCTCAGTATTTCAAACACAACTTCGGCCTTCGAGATGAGATCGGATGGCGATGGCCCATACTTCGAAGATGTTCATATCGACAATACAAAACTTTTTTATGTAGATCACTTCTCCATTTGAGGCCATATTAATTAAGTTCTTGACCGTGCCAAAATCTGGTGTCAACACATGCCCCCCTGTTTTTTGGCAAAACTTGCGTGCCAAAAAATAATTTGCAATGTATTTGTTCTAAGGACGATGTCAGCACTCCATTGGCCACTTATATTTCTTAGGGCGATAATTATGTAACGGCCATGTTTATGCTAAGGGCGATAGTTATTTATCGGCCATGTCTTTGCTTAGGACGATAGTCATATATTGGTCGTTGCTTATTTGAACCTCTTGATGCAACTTCGGTGAAACTTCTCAACTTATATAACAATCCGATGATAAGGTTCCATAGATATATATCTCAAAGCCATCCTCTGAACCATATTATTCACCCTTTCGCTAGGATTTTGCAGATAATCAAGAATGAACTTCCTCCAATCCTTGCTTTGCCTGCATAAAATTTTTATTAGTGGCCGAGGTGGTGAGATCCAATTCGGCCTTACCTATGTTGGCAAGAATAAGCATCGGCTATTGATAGATGTGCAATACACCATGACGGACATGGTAGCCGGATGCTTGCTATGCCAACTCTCTCCAATTGTCATGTCTAGATATATGAAGAATATTAAAGCAACCCAAGGTAAATTTTGCATCTAGACATACCCCAAGATAAACTATAAGTGATTCGTCAAAACATTGATAAACCCTAGATATTTGTTGCATTACTCATAACGAATCACCGAAAGCCTCAGTATGTATAGCATCTATAGCAAGTAAAAGATTCAATCCGAATAACAATGCATATTCGGTTGTGATTAATCATGCATACAAAATATTCTAATCGGCACGAGGCTTCAAAAATAGTACCATAAAGAGATATATAAACAACACCAACACTTTGGCCATTGCTATTAATTGAACCATCAAAGCAATATCTCCATAGTACTAGAGAGACAAGGCTAATATCAATATTATGCATGTCATTAATCCGATGTTCAGTAATAAAATCAGCTACGATTTGGCCTCTTATAGATCTCAAAGGTGCATAAGCCAAATCATATCCAAACAAAGTGTAAGGCCACTAGCCAATTTTGCAACTATGAATTGGTCTATGCAACATATATTCAATGACATCGGCCATGATGTCTCAACTCCATTCAATCATAATATAGGCATACATATAAATTTCCATGAGCACATACCTTGTCTCGCTCTCCAATCGAACTAAGGACGATGTTAGAATACTACACCGGCCATGCATTGACATACTCTTAGGACGATAGATAAATATCGGCCATTACCATGTAAACTTCATTCAAAGCACATATAGCCGAAATAAACAAATGAAATGACAAATCAAGTATTTCGGCCCTTTGGATCAGCAACAAACTTGTAGCTAATCAAATGTATAGTGACTTCATAATACCCTTTCATGACGTAAGAAATTATATTGTATCCATGGATTAAAATAAGCCCATTGAGGGTTACCAATCATACCTGACGACGAATTCCATGGCATAGGCGTTAATGGCATAGTTGAAGAATATGGATAATGTGTAGACCAAAGATGTTGAAACCTTCGGCTTGGTCCTTCATAGTTTTCACTCTTTTCCTTCTTCACCTTTGCCGCACTTCTTGTAATGGAAGCTTGCACATAATTATTTTGAGCACCTCCTTTGGGAACCCATGCCATGTTCCTTTCTTCAAGTTCTTGTGCACTAAGTTTTTGTAATTTCTTCTTTTGCCAATACGATAAGCCGAGCAGGCATCTCGGCTGTGATTCTATTTTGACCAATGGCAATTCCTTTTTGGCCTTGTGCACTCTCAACTTCTTTTCTTCAGATTTGGCACTTCGACTCTCAATAATTGGTTGCTTTGTCTCATTGTCTTTAGTAGCCAACGTCAACACATTAATTGGCTCTTTTTCATTTGAGATCAAATCTGAAGTTGCACTCTTACGACCATCTCTTTTAACACGATAAACTTGCTTCACCACCTCTTTCTTCTTCCTTGAGCTCTGGACCGATTCCTTATGATTGTAACGGTCTTTAACATGTGATTGTTCAAATGTTGATCTTCTCGGAGCTGCATAATATTGATGAGATGGTCTAAAATAAGATGGAGAATGTGCCCTTGTATCATACCTGTCCCATGATGGATATGGATCTATATGAGCATAGGGAGGCATCCACGGCATTGGCATTGACGGCCCAAAATAAGGATATGAATATGTTGCATTAAAATTCTCACTTTGCCAATACCAATCCTCATATTTGCGCCTTGGGGGTGATCTTGGTTTCTTTGCATGATTTGGCCGATAAGCATTCTTCTATTCACTCTTCTTTTGATATTTATCCAATAGTTCAGTGAAGGTGATTTTTGATCTCTTACACTTGCGCTTATTTCGGCCTTTGTCTTCTTTCGGTTTGCTTTCATCAATCATTGGATTTGCTTGCTGCCCCCCAGTCCTTGGCATCTCCATTGTAGCTTCGATGGAATTCTCGCCCTCAAGATTATGTTCATTATGCTCTTCAACAACTTCTTTACATGAAAGCTTGATCCCATCACCTGCAGTTTTTACCTTCTCTTTAAATGGATCGGCTTGAAGCAGCCGATGCAAAAACTTTCTGTCATCGGGACCAATCGGAATAGACTGGTCATCTCTTGGTGTCTCAACAAATTTCAATCATCCTTTATCAATGGCCGATTTAACTATTTGACGAAACATGTTGCAATCCTCAAAATTATGCTTGGACGAATCATGCAACTTACAATACATTCGTCCCTGGACAGATGGCTCAACATGGTGATCAAGAATTCTAATATAATTATTTCTCAACAACAAATCAAATATTTGATCACACATGCTTGAATTGAAGGTAAACTTTTTATTCTCTAGCCGATCTTTTTGTGAGAACGGCTTTGGAGTTAAGCAAACAAATGGTTTAGATTTTGCATCACCCCATTTGGCTATGCATTGTGTTTTGCACTCTATCTCCGATGTCTTTGGATAAGAAACTATACTGGCATCGGTTTGCTCAGAAGATTTTAACCTTGGCTTTAAATTTCTGAAACGAAAATAGTTAGAACATACATGTCTCAATTGAGACCAAGTGTAAGCCAAGTAAGAAATAAGCAAAGCTGCCCAATTAGATATGAGCTTTAGATAAAGCAATGGGGAAAGCCTTGGCTGCAATAATTTTTCGCTATCGGTCTTTCTGAATGGTGCAATGTGTTGACCAGTATGCTTTGTGACAATCTGATTGCTAACAAATAAATTACCCTTCTTCATTGGTCTCTCAATATTTCTTATGAAGATTTTTCTAATATATGCATCAACAACTAAGTCATGATCAAATCTGAAAATAGGTAAATTAATTGATAGACATACCTCTTCAAATATGTTGGGAGAGCATGATGGTGGTGTGACTTGAAGAATATCTTGCTCCGCCTTCGGATAGCTCCCCAAAGCCTTGTCATCATCTTTTTCTTGATTTCGTGCATCATTAGTTTGAAGATATTTGTCCACCAAACTTTCTTCGGCTACTTGTTCTTGTTCTTGAAGCTCGTCAATTTCTATGGCACGAAACTCATAGGGCAGGAAGTAGGTTCCATTAACTTCAGAAAAATCAAGTATGGCTGTCTTGCTATACTTTCCATTTCCTTTTTCAACAATGTTTGCCTCTTTGGATTTCATGGATTCGGAATACATACTACTTGATTCGGCTTTTTCAACCGAAGCACTTTTAGTTTCCGAATCATCATTCTTTTCACCGGTTATATCAATTGGCAAGGCTTCTTTTCTTTGAGCTAATTCCCTATCAATTCTCTCTTCGCGAAGTACTTGCACCCTATCGTGCAAAGCTTTAACTCCCCTCTCAATTTCAGCCTGCTCTAGATTAGTTTGCCCCCCAATGCTTTTAGGATCTTTCGGCAATGAAGTGTTAGTGTTGCCGAAATTTTGCAATTGTGTAGGAGGTGTATAATATGCTGCGGTACTAGGTGGAGGTGTATGCACTGCTGTATAACCATATGCTCTCTCACCAATACTATCAATTGATGAAGTTTCATCTTCCTGCAAAACTCTAGCCTTTATTGCAGCATAATCAGGAAACAACCCCTTTTCATATTGTTCCAGGCAAAGAGCACTAATTCTCTTGTTTTGTGCCAAGCTCTTTTTTAATGCAGCCACAACCGCTTCTGGAAGGGATTGCTCCGCAATACTTTTAGATTCTTTCGGCAATGATTCGTGAGTGTTGCCGAAATTCTTGAATTGGGTGGAGTATGCATTATATGCTATAGTATTTGATGACGGCACATGTGTTCCTGTAAAATTTTCACTTATTCAGCTATGACCATGAAGATGCGGGGCCGAATTATGAACATCTACAATTGCATACGGTGCTGAAAAATTACTAACATGAGGTGTAGCATATGATGGTTGAGAGTAACTGGCCAAATAGCTAGTAGTAGCATGGCCAATTCTTTCGTTCATCGGCATGGTTGGATTAGTATATTGCACATTACTTGCCGATGAATAAAAGGGTGAAACACTTTCTTGCATGGCATTGGAAATTCTAACATGAGGTGTTTCAAATTTATTAACCGAACTCACCATGTTGTTCATCGGCATAACAATTTGTGGGGTTATGCATGAGAGTTGGGATACATATGGTGCATGTTACTAGTATCATAAGAAGTTGAAGCATGTAAATTACTTTGAATTGGCCTATGCACATAATTAGATGCATGATTGAACAAGCCAGGGCTGGCCGATAGAGTATACTCATTGAACGATCTAGTAACACCATATCAATTATTTGCATCTACAGTAGGGAATTGGGTATTCATATTACCTTTGTAGGGGGGGGGGGGGGGGGGGGGGGGGGGGGGGGGGGGGGGGGGGGGGGGGGGGGGGGGGGGGGGGGGGGGGGGGGGGGGGGGGGGGGGGGGGGGGGGGGGGGGGGGGGGGGGGGGGGGGGGGGGGGGGGGGGGGGGGGGGGGGGGGGGGGGGGGGGGGGGGGGGGGGGGGGGGGGGGGGGGGGGGGGGGGGGGGGGGGGGGGGGGGGGGGGGGGGGGGGGGGGGGGGGGGGGGGGGGGGGGGGGGGGGGGGGGGGGGGGGGGGGGGGGGGGGGGGGGGGGGGGGGGGGGGGGGGGGGGGGGGGGGGGGGGGGGGGGGGGGGGGGGGGGGGGGGGGGGGGGGGGGGGGGGGGGGGGGGGGGGGGGGGGGGGGGGGGGGGGGGGGGGGGGGGGGGGGGGGGGGGGGGGGGGGGGGGGGGGGGGGGGGGGGGGGGGGGGGGGGGGGGGGGGGGGGGGGGGGGGGGGGGGGGGGGGGGGGGGGGGGGGGGGGGGGGGGGGGGGGGGGGGGGGGGGGGGGGGGGGGGGGGGGGGGGGGGGGGGGGGGGGGGGGGGGGGGGGGGGGGGGGGGGGGGGGGGGGGGGGGGGGGGGGGGGGGGGGGGGGGGGGGGGGGGGGGGGGGGGGGGGGGGGGGGGGGGGGGGGGGGGGGGGGGGGGGGGGGGGGGGGGGGGGGGGGGGGGGGGGGGGGGGGGGGGGGGGGGGGGGGGGGGGGGGGGGGGGGGGGGGGGGGGGGGGGGGGGGGGGGGGGGGGGGGGGGGGGGGGGGGGGGGGGGGGGGGGGGGGGGGGGGGGGGGGGGGGGGGGGGGGGGGGGGGGGGGGGGGGGGGGGGGGGGGGGGGGGGGGGGGGGGGGGGGGGGGGGGGGGGGGGGGGGGGGGGGGGGGGGGGGGGGGGGGGGGGGGGGGGGGGGGGGGGGGGGGGGGGGGGGGGGGGGGGGGGGGGGGGGGGGGGGGGGGGGGGGGGGGGGGGGGGGGGGGGGGGGGGGGGGGGGGGGGGGGGGGGGGGGGGGGGGGGGGGGGGGGGGGGGGGACACATAATGGGCCCTGGCTGCGCCTGGGGGTGCTCCGAGGAGAGCACAACCCACCAGGGCGCGCCAGGAGGCCCAGGCGCGCCCTGGTGGGTTGTGCCCACTTCGGGTCCCCTCTGGACCGCCTCTTTGCTCTATAAATACCCCAATATTCCCAAAACCCTAGGGGAGTCGACGAAAATCAATTCTAGCCGCCGCAGAGTCCAGAACCACCAGATCCAATCTAGACACCATCACGGATGGGGTTCACCACCTCCATTGGTGCCTCTCTAATGATGTGTGAGTAGTTCTTTGTAGAGCTTCGGGTCCGTAGTTAGTAGCTAGATGGCTTCCTCTCTCTTGCTGAATTCTCAATACAATGGTCTCTTGGAGATCCATATGATGTAACTCTTTTTGCGGTATGTTTGTTGCGATCGGATGAACTTTGAGTTTATGATCAGATCTATCTTTTTATATCCATTAAAGTATTTGAGTTTCTTTGATCTCTTTTATGCATGATCTCTTATAGCCTCGTATTTCTTCTCCGATATTTGGGTTTTGTTTGGCCAACTTGATCTATTTATCTTGCAATGGGAAGATGTGCTTTGTAGTGGGTTCGATCTTACGGTGCCTGATCCCAGTGACAGAAGGGGAACTGACACGTATGTATCTTTGATACTAAGGATAAAATGATGGGGTCTATCTCTGCATAGATAGATCTTGTCTACATCATGTCATCATTCTTATTGCATTACTCTGTTTCTCCATGAACTTAATACACTAGATGCATGCTGGATAGCGGTCGATGTGTGGAGTAATAGTAGTAGATGCAGGCAGGAGTCGGTCTACTAATATAGGACGTGATGCCTATATAATGATCATTGCCTGGATATCGTCATGATTATTTGAAGTTCTATCAATTGCCCAACAGTAATTTGTTCACCCACCGTTTGCTATTTTTCTCGAGAGAAGCCACTAGTGAAACCTACGGCCCCCGGGTCTCTTTCTCATATATTTGCCTTTGCGATCTACTTTTCCTTTGCATTTATTTTCAGATCTATTAAACCAAAAATACAAAAATACCTTGCTACGCTTTATTTTATTTGCGATTTATTTATTCAATCTATTACAACTTATTCCCGTCCGTGCACCATCTCTGGCGCCGTTACCCGAAAGGGATTGACAACCCCTTTAACACAGCGGGTTGCGAGTGGTTGTTATTTGTGTGCAAGGGTTGTTTACGTTGTGTTGCTTGTTTCTCCTACTGGTTCGATAACCTTGATTTCTTCACTGAGGGAAATACCTACCGTCGCTGTGCTGCACTATCCCTTCCTCTTTGGGGAAATACCGACGTAGTCCTAGCAGACATCAAAAGGAATTTCTGGCGCCGTTGCCGGGGAGGATCTTCAACATATACTAGGTTCCTAATCACAAATCTCATCTCCTCGCAATTTACATTATTTGCCATTTGCCTCTCATTTTCCTCTCCCCCACTTCACAAAAATTTGCCGTTTTATTCGCCTCTCTTTTCCGTTCGTCATTTTCTTGCCGGATCTGTTTTTGTGTGCGTTCTTGTTTGCGTAATCATGATGCCTAAAAGAAAATATTATGATGTTCCTTACCCCAATATTTTGCTTGAAATTGAGAAAAGTACTAAGGAATATATGACTACACAATTTGAGCATAATAAATATTTTACCGAATAACTAAAGGAGCACTCTGTTGTGCTAGATGCTATTACAAAAACAACTTGATGATATTAGTTGAGAAGTTTGCAATCTCCAATTTAAGTATGCTTTTGCTGAAAGTTTGCTAGCAAAAATATCCGATGCACAAGCTACCTTAGTAAATCAAATGGCTGCTAAACCAATCTCGTTAGAAGATAAAGTGATGAAGATCTTAAAATGATTGGTGTTTCCTCTATTGATTCCTTGTTTAGTAAAGTTAAGATTGATGAAAAAGGGACTGGAGAAGAGTCAACTTTAGGTAGAAGGCGTCCCAATATTTCGGAGGGTGAAAAACTTGTTGAGAAAATTGATGAAAGTGGGTTTGGAGAGGTCAGAACTTTAACTAGTGATGTGCCCACTCTTTTGGATTACAAAGACTTTAATTATGATAGTTGCTCTTTGATTGATTGTATTTCTTTGTTGCAATCCATGATAAATTCACCCCATGCTTATGAACAAAATAAAGCTTTTACTAAACATATTGTTGATGCTATGATGAAAGGTTTTGAAGAAAAATTGGAATTAGAAGTTTCAATTCCTAGAAAATTGCATGATGAATGGGAACCTACTATCAAAGCCAAGATTAAAAATTATGAGTGTTTTGCTTTGTGTGACTTGGGTGCTAGTGTTTCTACAATTCCGAAATCTTTATGTGATGTGCTTGGTCTTACCGATATTGAATCATGTTCTTTGAATTTGCACTTGGCGGATTCTACTATTAAAAAGCCTGTGGGAAGAATTAATGATGTTCTTATTCTTGCAAATAGGAATTATGTGCCCATAGATTTTATTGTTCTTGATATTGATTGCAATCCATCCTGTCCAATTATTCTTGGTAGACCGTTTTTACACACTATCGGTGCCGTGATTGATATGAAAAAAGGCAATATCAAATTCCAATTTCCTTTGAGGAAGGGTATGGAACACTTTCCTAGAACAATAATTAGGCCACCATATGAATCAATCATGAGGACATCTTATGGATCTCAAACCAAGGATGACAAAACTTAGATCCTTGCTTTATGCCTAGCTAAGGGCGTAAAACTATAGCGCTTGTTGGGTGGCAACCCAATGAATAAAATTTATTTTTGCTTCCTGTTTTTGAGTGCTTGCACAATTATGCTACTGTTATGATTGTGTTTTTTGTGTTTTAATTAGTGTTTGTGCCAAGTAAAGCCTTTAGGATCTTCTTGGGTGATAGTTGTTTGATCTTGCTGAAAAACAGAAACTTATGCGATCACGAAAACAATTGCTAAAAATCACCAGAGCATGATAAAATGCCAATTCTTTTTGCAGAAGATTAATATACAAATTACTAAGGTCGTCCTAATTTTTCAGAATTTTGGAGTTATATAAGTATTCGAAATAGTTAGATTGCTACAGACTGTTCTGTTTTGACAGATTCTGTTTTCTTTGCGTTGTGTGCTTGTTTTGATGGCTCTATGGTTTTCTTTGATGAGTTTTTGCCATAGAAAAGTTGGAATACAGTAGATATAATGCAAAAACAAAATATGAATTGGTTTGATACAGTACTTATAGTAGTGGTTTGCTTTCTTATACTAACGGATCTCACGAAGGTTTTGTTGAGTTTTGTGTGATTGAAGTTTTCAAGTTTTGGGTTATCTTACGATGGATGAAGGAATAAGGAGTATAAGAGCCCAAGCTTGGGCATGCCCCGGAATCCCAAGCTATTATCCAAAAGTGAGCAAACAACTAAGCTTGGGGATGCCCCCGAGTGGCATCCCCTCTTTCTTCTAACGAACATCGGTATTTTACTCGAAGCTATATTTTTATTCGTCACATACTATGTGTTTTGCTTGGAGCGTCTTGTAGGATGTGAGTCTTTGCTTGTTTTATTTTGTGTTTTAAGTCTTGATCCCTTGTTGGACACACCTATTTGAGAGAGCCAAAATTATGTCATGACTTGTTAGAATTGCTCTTTATGCTTCACTTAAATCTTTTATGAGCTATGGACTTGCTCTAGTGCTTCACTTATATCTTTTTGAGCATGGTGTGCTTTAGTATTTTTGAAGAAATTCTCTCTTGCTTCACTTAGATTTATTTGAGAGTTAGTAAAATTTTCAAGAAATTCTCTCTTGCTTCACTTAAATTATTTTGAGAGAAAGAAAAAATTATGCTCATGATCTTCACTTATACTTGTTTGAGCTTATGAAAAGCGACACATGAAAATTAGTCCCAAAGTGATTGATATCCAAGAAGGATATAATAAAAACTTTCGTGAAGATCATTGGACAAAATAAACTTGATTCTTAGTAATAGTTTTGAGCTATGATGATGTGATATGTGAGTTATGTTGATGAGTAATTATGCTTTAGTAAGAATATTGGTGTTAAGGTTTGTGATTCCCTATGCAAGCACGAAAGTCAATATTCATGCAATGAAATTATATCCTACTTGTGGTGCATTATTCGGTGTTAATTATGCTTAATGCTTGCTTATGAGTTTATTCGTTTCTTGGTTGGTCGCTTCTCAATCTTTTGCTAGCCTTCATTTTGCACTAAATATGATCTCTACTTGTGCATCCAAAATCCTTTAACCCAGTTTTGCCACATGAGTCCACTATATCTACCTTTATGCGATATTCTTTTGCCGTTCTAAGAAAATTTGTATGTGCCATCTCTAATTTTCAAAATAAACTTCTCTTTTGTGTGTTCGTTTTGCTCGCGGAGCGGTGAGGGGTGGCTAATATTTTCCATGCTAGATGTGTTATTCTCACGATGAGTGTTTATTCACTTGTCATTGCACGAGAGTAAGGCAAAGGTTTTAGGGATGCCCAATCCCGAAATGAAAAATGAATTTACTTTATGTTTTCAAATAATAAATTCCTTGGAAAGTGTTGGTATGGAGGGCAACGTGGATTCAGCTAGTCATGGAAAGTGAAAGTATGGTGGAAAAAGGAATAAACTTTATTTTCTGTTTGGGAACCGCCTATGATATATCTAGCATGGAAAGTGTTGGGAACTCTAAGTCGTTTTCGTTGGTGGGAAGGATACACCTCCCAAAATGTTTTTATCTCTAAGTTTTTCGCTTTGAGCTCTGGCACCTCTACAAATCCCTACTTCCCTCTGCGAAGGGCCTTTCTTTTACTTTATGCAATTTTTATTTTGAATTTGAGTCTCCATCTTCTCTTATAAAAGCACCAACTAGGAGGCAATATGATCGTACTTGAGTATTGGGTGTACCAAATATGCGAGTGTGTTTCATGAATGGATCAATGATTGAGCATGATGGGCTAGGGATAACTTATTTTAGCATTGATATTTTGAAAGACATGGTTGCTTGTTGGTATGCTTGAGTATTTAAATTATCATGTCAAAACTAGACTATTGCTTTGAACAAATATAAAAGTCCAAATGTCCATGCTATAAAGAAAAGAATATGATATGACATGTTAGGCAGCATTCCACATCAAAAATTCGGTTTTTTATCACTTACCTACTCGAGGACGAGTAGGAGTTAAGCTTGGGGATGCTGATACGTCTCCAATGTATCTATAATTTTTGATTGTTCCATGTTGTTATATTATCAATCTTGGATGTTTTATAATCATTTTATAGTCATTTCATATCATTTTTTGGTACTAACCTATTAACATAGTGCCAAGTGCCAGTTGCTATTTTTTGCATGTTTTTTACATCGCAGGAAATCAATATCAGACGGAGTACAAATGCAACGAAACTTCATGGAGATTTTTTGGACCAGAAGACACATAATGGGCCCTGGCTGCGCCTGGGGGTGCTCCGAGGAGAGCACAACCCACCAGGGCGCGCCAGGAGGCCCAGGCGCGCCCTGGTGGGTTGTGCCCACCTCGGGTGCCCCCCGGACCGCCTCTTTGCTCTATAAATACCCCAATATTCCCAAAACCCTAGGGGAGTCGACGAAAATCAATTCCAGCCACCGCAGAGTCCAGAACCACCAGATCCAATCTAGACACCATCACGGATGGGGTTCACCACCTCCATTGGTGCCTCTCCGATGATGCGTGAGTAGTTCTTTGTAGACCTTCGGGTCCGTAGTTAGTAGTTAGATGGCTTCCTCTCTCTCGCTGAATTCTCAATACAATGGTCTCTTGGAGATCCATGTGATGTAACTCTTTTTCCGGTGTGTTTGTTGGGATCGGATGAACTTTGAGTTTATGATCAGATCTATCTTTTTATATCCTTGAAAGTACTTGAGTTTCTTTGATCTCTTTTATGCATGATCTCTTATAGCCTCGTATTTCTTCTCGGATATTTGGGTTTTGTTTGGCCAACTTGATCTATTTATCTTGCAATGGGAAGAGGTGCTTTGTAGTGGGTTCGATCTTACGGTGCTTGATCCCAGTGACAGAAGGGGAACCGACACGTATGTATCGTTGATACTAAGGATAAAACGATGGGGTCTATCTCTACATAGATAGATCATGTCTACATCATGTCATCGTTCTTATTGCATTACTCCGTTTCTCCATGAACTTAATACACTAGATGCATGCTGGATAGCGGTCGATGTGTGGAGTAATAGTAGTAGATGCAGGCAGGAGTCGGTCTACTAATCTTGGACGTGATGCCTATATAATGATCATTGCCTGGATATCGTCATGATTATTTGAAGTTCTATCAATTGCCCAATAGTAATTTGTTTACCCACCGTTTGCTATTTTTCTCGAGAGAAGCCACTAGTGAAACCTACGGCCCCCGGGTCTCTTTCTCATATATTTGCCTTTGCGATCTAATTTTCCTTTGCATTTATTTTTAAAACTATTAAACCAAAAATACAAAAATACCTTGCTGCATTTTATTTTATTTGTGATCTATTTATTCAATCTATTACAACTTATTCCCGTCTGTGCACCATCTCTGGCACCGTTACCCAAAAGGGATTGACAACCCCTTTAACACGTCGGGTTGCGAGTGGTTGTTATTTGTGTGCAGGGGCTATTTATGTTGTGTGGCTTGGTTCTCCTACTGGTTCGATAACCTTGGTTTCTTCACTGAGGGAAATACCTACCATCCCTGTGCTGCATCATCCCTTCCTCTTTGGGGAAATACCGACGTAGTCCTAGCAGACATCACCCCCCCCCCGCCCCCGTATATAAAGGAGGAGGGGAGGAGGCCGCCGGCCTAGGGGGCGCGCCATGGTGGGGGAAACCCACTAGGACTACTAGTCCTAGTAGGTTTCCCCCTTCCTTCCTATGGAGGGGGAAAGAGGGAAGGGAGAGGGAAGAGGAGAAGGAAAGGGGGGCGCGCCCCCTCCCCTAGTCCAATTCGGACTCCCTATGGGAGGGGGGCGCAGCCACCCCTTGTGGGCTGCCTCCCCTCTCCCTATGGCCCATGTAGGCCCATTACTTTCCCCGGGGGGTTCCGGTAACCTCCCGGTTCTCCAAAAAATACCTGAAACGATCCGGAACCATTCCGGTGTCCGAATATCATCGTCCAATATATCAATCTTTACCCCTCAACCATTTCGAGACTCCTTGTCATGTCCGTGATCTCATCCGGGACTCCAAACAATCTTCTGTCACCACAACACATAACTCATAATACAAATCGTCATCGAACGTTAAGCGTGCGGACCCTACGGGTTCGAGAACTATGTAGACATGACCGAGACACATCTCCGGTCAATAACCAATAGCGGAACCTGGATGCTCATATTGGTTCCTACACATTCTTCGAAGATCTTTATCGGTCAAACAATGACAACATATGTTATTCCCTTTGTCATCGGTATGTTTACTTGCCCGATATTCGATCGTCGGTATCTTCATACCTAGTTCAATCTCATTACCAGCAAGTCTCTTTACTCGTTCCGTAATACATCATCCCGCAACTAACTCATTAGTTACATTGCTTGCAAGGCTTATCGTGATGTGCATTACCGAGAGGGCCCAGAGATACCTCTCCGATACTCGGAGTGAAAAATCCTAATCTCGATCTATGCCAACCCAACAAACACCTTCGGAGACACCTGTAGAGCATCTTTATAATCACCCAGTTACGTTGTGACGTTTGATAGCACACAAGGTGTTCCTCCGGTATTCGGGGGTTGCATAATCTCATAGTCAGAGGAATATGTATAAGTCATGAAGAAAGCAATAGCAATAAAACTTAACGATCATTATGCTCAGCTAACAGATGGGTCTTGTCCATCACATCATTCTCCTAATGATGTTATCCCGTTCATCATCAAATGACAACACATGTCTATGGTCAGGAAACTTAACCATCTTTGATTAACGAGCTAGTCAAGTAGAGGCATACTAGGGACACTTTGTTTTGTCTATGTATTCACACATGTATCAAGTTTCCGATTAATACAATTCTAGCATGAATAATAAACATTTATCATGATATAAGGAAATATAAATAACAACTTTATTATTTCCTCTAGGGCATATTTCCTTCAAGGACGTCATCGAGCTGAACGTGTGCTGAACGCGGAGGTGCCGTACGTTCGGTACATGATCGGGACGGATCATGAAGGTGTACGAATACATCAACCGCGTTGATAAACGCTTCTGCTTAGTGATCTACAAGGGTATGTAGATGCTCTCCCCTCTCGTAGTTATGCATCTCCATGGATAGATCTTGCGTGTGCGTAGAATTTTTTTGTTTTCAATGCAACGTTCCCCAACAGTGGCGCGCCCTGGTGTCTTGTGGTCCCCGGGTCACCCCCTCCGGTAGTTATTTGATCCAGTATATTTTATATATTTGAAAATAATTCTCCATAAATTTTCAGCTCATTTAGAGTTGTGCAGAATAGGTAGCTCTGATGTAGCTTTTTCAGGCCCAGAATTCCTGCTGCCGGCATTCTCCCTCTTTGTGTAAACCTTGCATTTTACGAGAGAAAATGCATTAGAATTACTCCTTAAAGCACTTTATGCATAAAAACATTATAAATAACAGTAGGAAAACATGATGCAAAATGGGCGTATCAGTTATCGGAACCCGAACAAATTGCTCAGGGTAATCTCCACAACATAATTGGAGACCCTCATGCTTGCTCGGAGCTTTACATCGCAATGATTGAGATCCGAAGCACCTCAAACTGTCTAGGGCACCCAATCACCCAAGAGGAACAAGCTCTAGGGTACCAAGCACCCAAGAGTAATAAGCTTCTCAACTTCACTTCCGCGTATCACCGTGGAGAACTCAAACCGATGCAACTAATGCAATGGCAAGGGCACACGGAGTGCCCAAGTCCCTCACTCCCAAATCCCACCAAAGCAACGAAAGCTATGGAGGAAAATGAGAGGAAGAACAAGAAGGAGAACATCAAGAACTCCAAGATCTAGATCCAAGGGTTCCCCTCACATAGAGGAGAAAGTGATTGGGGGAAATGTGGATCTAGATCTCCTCTCTCTTCCCCCCCCGGGGGGGGGCCCCCCAAAACTAGCAAGAATCCATGGAGGGATTGAGAGATAGCAAGCTCAAAGAAGGTGAACAGTGGGGGAAGAACATGAGCTAGAAGGGGGACCATTGGGGAAGAAGACCCCCTTAAATAGGCACCCCCGAATCCAACTGTTATGCCCACAAGTCGTGCTCAAGCGGTACTACCGCTTGGGGGAGCGGTACTACCACTTAGCACGGTCAAAACAGCCCAATGAGACAGAAAACACACAAGTTGTAGATCTGCCAGAGAGGTAGTACCGCTCGGGGGAGAGGTAGTACTGCTTGAGAGGTAGTACCACTCAGGGGAGAGGTACTACCACTTATAAGAGGTACTACCGCTCCCTACTACCACAAAATTTGTGACGAGTTCCAGAGGCATAAATATAAGCAGCGGAAGTAGCAGGCCGGTAGTACCGCTTATAAGCAGCACTACCACTCTACTGCCACTCTACTACCTCTTAGAGCTGAAAAACTGCCCAAGCAAAACAGAAGGGTGCTCCACTACTGAAACTGCTATAACTATTGCATATGAGATCCGAGTTGAGCAAACTCAAGCTTGTTGGATAGATGACAACGAGTACTATCCAAACAGTGAATGGTTATAGTAAGAAGAGGCAGGGGGAGTATGCCTAAGATATAGAGGTGTGGAACCTCTATCGGTAAATAACCGACAAAAACTGCAACATCGAAAAATCATAGAAGATGCATACGTGAACTCCGTTTTCGATGAACTCGAGCTTGTCATGAAGATGATCAAAAGCTCTAAAACTCACACAGATAAAAACTAAACAAGAACCAAGAAAGATGATGCAAGGATGCAATGGTGGTTTGAGCTCTCTACGAACGATACGATCAAGCTACTTACTTGAGAGCCCCCCTTGATAGTACGGTAATCGATCCTATAACCCGGTCTCCCAGGTCCCAACTCGTACCATGAGATTGGTAAAATAGAAAACCTATCAAGGGCAAACCTTTGCCTTGCACAAAGTACACTTGAGCTAGATGATGACGATCTTGACTTTCTCAGGTTGGACCACCTTTCTTGATTGCGTTGGCTCGGTGAAGACTAGTAGATTGCTCCCTCGTACTCCACTATGGGTGAGCCACTCTTCGGCATATCTCCATAAGTCCATTGTCACCGCAATGGACGACAAGCGTCAAGCATGATCTCTTCGTGATGCTCCACTTGAACTTGCACTTCGCAACCTTGATGATGATCACCACTTGATGTCATCCTCCGTGGGTTGTATTAGATCTTACTCTTGACGCAAGCCCATGGGAAACGCACCTAACCCACATAAAACTCTCACGAAGAAAATGGGTTAGTACACGAAGCGTAATGGACAATGCTTACCATACCATGGGATAACTTGATCCCACTCGGTACACCTTCTACGCTTTGTGTTTTGATCAACTTGAATCACTCTCTATACTTAGTCTTGATCAACCTTGAATCTTTCCAACTCTCTTCATTAGGATTATGTCTTGAAGGAAAACATGAATGTTCACACAATCTTCTTCTTCAAGACATGCTTGCAATAAGCTCAAGTCTCACATGACCAATCTTTGGATAATTCCTTGAAAAGCACCTTGGCCAACACATAAACTCCTTGAAACCAACAAATGGACTTCAAGAAAAGCCTATGGACAAAACCTACGAATATAACTCAAGGCAACCATTAGTCCATAGAGAATATCATCAATTACCAAAACCACACATGGGGGCACCACATGTTCTTTGGGGGGGGGGGGGGGGGGGGGGGGGGGGGGGGGGGGGGGGGGGGGGGGGGGGGGGGGGGGGGGGGGGGGGGGGGGGGGGGGGGGGGGGGGGGGGGGGGGGGGGGGGGGGGGGGGGGGGGGGGGGGGGGGGGGGGGGGGGGGGGGGGGGGGGGGGGGGGGGGGGGGGGGGGGGGGGGGGGCTTGTGGAGAATTATGACTTGGGTATTGCAAATCTTAAGTTCCTGCTGCTGGGCTTAAGATCAAATTTTCCAAAAGTGAAGTTATTCTCACTGGTTACTCTTGTTGATAAACGTAGTAGAAAACAAAAAAATGCTCTACGAACACCCAGGAACAATATGAAGGTGCATTAGGGGATTGCCTCATGATCGTTACCAACTCCGAGTTTGTAGCGGAAATAGACGAGTCGGTGTAGATCATGCTTGGAGTCCCTCAAATCACCGATGAACGATTCCGCGAACTGCCCCCGAACGATCCCTCAAACCGAAGACCGAAAGCACGACCTATTGGTGCTTTATATATAAAGCGGGGCGAAAGCCTTTTTCGGTAAAGCACGACCTATCTACAGTTTGCAAGCGTACGGTCTTTAAAATCCGGCAACGCTTCGCCGTCTATAAATAATCGCTGCCGGACAATTAGAGGAGAATATTAGAGCCACTCAGGGCTACTAATTATGAGGATTAGAGGAACTAGAACTAGCTCCAATTATCTCAATTAGAACTACTAGTATTGGGCTAGAGGAGGCACCTAAAACTTGTATCACGAATGTATATATAGGTCACAGGGGAGAGGAGGGGCTGCCACCAAGGAGGGAAAACCCCTACTTGGCTTTTTTTAGGGGTAAAAACCTGATTTATTCATCAAATGCCACATGAAGTGGGATACGTATCAGGTCATGCGGGGTGCCAAACCAAACATGACGCCCAGACCTCTAGAGAAAGCAAATTTAGCTAGACTGTGTGCTTCATAGTTCACAGCACGAGACTCAAAAGAAAAAGTACAATTGAGAGATGCCGCATGACTAATAATCTCGCTGGCGATCGCCCCGTATGATCCTCTGGCGCTTTTATGAATGTCTGAGATGACTTGCTTGCAATCGGATGCTACAACAAAATGTTGTATGTGTAGGTCTTCAGCAAGTGCTAGTGCTTCGCGACACGCGACCGCTTTAAGAGTGGCCGGATCAACTACTCCTTCTATGACTAGAGCCGAGCTGCCCAAGAAATTTCCTTCCATATCTCTGCAAACTGCGGCTGCTGATCCTCCTCTTCTTCCTTGCACTCCCCCGTCCACGTGGATCTTGCAGTGTCCAGCAGGGGGCCTTTTTGGCTTCGAGTTTGCTTGGTGAGATGTGGCATTCCGAGCTGGGACGCTCGGTTTAGTGTTGATCAAGGACAAGTCTTTTAGGTACCTCTCTATGAAGCTGTGGGTCACTTGGGGACTCTGAAAAATAGCTTCATGTATTGCCTTTCGTCGAGCATGCCATATTTCCCAAAGTGTTACGGCCATGTCGGTGAATTCTTCATGAGTTAAAGTCTCCATCAACGTGAAAAGCCACTGTTTGGCATGCGGCTCATTATTCGCTGTGATTTTATGTGTGACCTCCGTATTAGACAACGCCCAAGCACTTCTTGATGTTGTGCAATCTAAGAGGGAGTGGCGCCATGAATCGCGTATCCCGCAGATACCACATAGGCTGGAATCGGACATATGACGATGTGCTCTAACATCGTTAGTTGGGAGCGACTGTTTTGAAAGCCTCCATAAGAACATTTGAATTTTCCCTGGGATTTCGGTCTTCCACAGCGTTTTCCACGATTTTTCCTCTGCCCTGGCATTAGAAGGACCTGCAGCTCCTTCTAGCCATGCTTCACATCGTGCCCTCGTGGCCACCAGCATTTTATACGCCGACTTGACCGAGAAAGACCCATGTTTCTCGTAGTGCCAAGCCCAAAAATCAGCTATGTTTCGGGTGCACAGTGGAATTCCGAGAATCACTTGAGCGTCCATTGGCAAGAAAGTGGTTTGGATCAACTGTATGTCCCATGACGCCGTCGCGCTCGTGATGAGCTCCGAAACTCTAGTTGGTGGGTTGAGAACGCGGCAGCCGTATGGTCTAAAAGACTCCTCTCTGGGTAGCCAATTATGATTCCATATTTCCGTGGATTCTCCGTTTCCAATCCGTCTAACCAAGCCTTGTTTCAAGATGTCTCTCCCCTCAATGATTGCCCGCCAAATCGCTGGCTTGGGTGATTACCCAACTCAGCCTACAAGATATCTGTACTTGGATAGTATACACTCTTTAGCACTCGGGCACTTAGTGATTCAGGAGCTTGAAGCAGGCGCCAAGCTTGTTTAGCGAGCATTGCAAGGTTGAACAATTCGAAATCCTTGAAGCCTAGACCGCCCATCCCTTTTGGTTGGGTCATTGCTTTCCAAGAAACCCAATGGGGCTTTCTTTTCCCTTCTTTACTCCCCCACCAAAACTTCCTTATCAGCTTGTTTAGATGCTCACAAAGGCCCCGAGGTAATTTGAAACAAGACATCGAAAAGACTGGGACTGATTGTGCTACCGATTTAACTAGGACTTCTTTGCCTGCTGAGGACATCGTGCGCTCAATCCATCCCTGCACCTTTCCCCAAAGCCGGTCCTTCAAATACTTGAACGAACCATTCTTAGAGCTACCAATATCAGACGACATCCCCAAGTACTTCTCGTTTAGGGTTTCGTGGGGGACGTTTAGTATCTCCTTGATTTCCTGTCTGATAGAGTCTGGTACTCCCTTGCTAAAATATATAGATGATTTAGAATAGTTGATACGTTGGCCTATTGCCTGACAATACGTGTTCAGAACATGGTACACCTCATTGGCTCCACCACAATTTGCCTTGAAGAACAGCAGGCTGTCATCAGCGAATAGAAGATGGTTTACTGGTGGCGCCGAAGGTGCTACCTGTAGGCCATGCAAGTTGGATGACTCACTTTTTGATTTCAGAAGGCACGACAGGCCCTCTGCTGCTATCAAGAACAAGTATGGAGATATTGGGTCCCATTGTCTGATTCCTCTTGAAGGTATGAATTGTTGCAGTTTCTTTCCATTGAACAACACTGAAAATTTCACAGTTGTCACCAGGCTCATCACTATTTGGACCCATCTTTCAGGGAAGCCCAATTTAAGCATTATTGCCTGTAAATAGTCCCATTCCACTCTATCATAGGCTTTCATCATGTCAAGCTTTAGAGCACAGGATTGATGTTTCTTGCCTTATTCCTCTTCATAAATTGAAGGCACTCATAGGCTGTAATAATATTGTCGGTTATTAATCTGCCAGGAACAAAAGCTGACTGCTCCTCTGAGATGATATCAGGAAGGACTAGCTTTAATCTGTTAGATATAACTTTTGAGGCAATCATATACAGCACATTACAAAGGCTGTTAGGACAGAACTGAGAGAGGAGTGTAGGTTTTTTTACCTTCGGGATAAGCACGAGAACCGTCTCATTAATACACTCCGCCGATTCAGTGCCTTCAACAATCCACAGAACTGCCCTTGTGACATCATCGCCACAAATATCCCAATGATGCTAGAAAAAATGTGCAGGGTAACCGTCTGGACCGGGCGCTTTCACTGGGTACATTTGAAAAAAGTGATGTTTTAACCACTATCTGACTATATGGAGCATTTAGCACATCGTTCATTACTTGTGTCACTTTCACCGGAACAGTATCTAGGACCTGGTCCATATCCTGAACCACTTCCGAAGTATAGAGCTGCTGGTAAAAGTCATTAGTCATGTTTTCCATCTCCGTTGGGTCGTCAGTCATCTGTCCAGAAGGTCGTTGTAGGGATTTTATTTGATTTTTCCTCCTACGCCGACTCGCCCTCAAGTGGAAAAATGTATTCTTATCGCCATGTTGGAGCCACTCTAGGCGAGCACGCTGACGCCATAAAATTTCTTCTCTGTGATAAAGTTCTGTCAACCTGTCAATTAATTTAATTTCCAGGTGATTTGGACCGGAGCGATTTGGGATCGCGCGCAACTCCTGTAGCTCCTTCTGCATGTGTTGGATCTCCCGTCGCACGTTCCCGAAATGCTGTCGATCCCATGTGGCCAGATCGGTTGAAAGCAACAGCAGCTTGTCGCTAATATCCTGCACTAACTCCGTTTGTCCACTAGTCCAAGCATTTTCCACCAATGGGGTGAGACCCGGGTCACGCTCCCATGCAAGCTCGTATTTAAATGACCTGGGGGCCCGCCTGCGTGGCTCCTCATGCACGTACTTCACGTATAATGGTACATGATCGCTGGTTGCTGCATGTTTGTGCTCAAGTACAGCTGATGGAAAAGCAAGCGACCACGCCGGATTAGCTACTCCTCTGTCCAGCCGCACTCGTGTATATGTCCCTCCTGTCACTTTCTTTTCAAAAGTCCATCCACTTCCGACATATCCTATATCAGTTAAGCCACATGTATCCAAGGCGTCCCTGAATGCGTCCATTTGCGCTTGACTTCTATTTCCAACTCCATCGTGTTCATGTGCATACAGCACCTCGTTAAAATCTCCTAGGGCAAGCCAGGGTATATCGTTTGTGCCTACAATTCCCCTAAGCGTATCCCATGTTTTGTATCTCTCATTGAACTGAGCTTCGCCATAGACAAAGGTGACCCTTGTTTTGACATCCACAAGGTCATTCATCATTGCATCAATGTGATACTGCGAGTAACCAACAATCTCAAGATTTATTTCTTCGTTCCAAAAAATTCCTAAACCACCACTTCTACCAGAACTGCTTACAGCAAAACTTTTATTAAAACCTAAGTTACCGGCCAAGCTTTCAACTCTACTTCCCTCTATTTGGGTTTCCAATATACATAAGATAGAGGGGGCAAACTGCCTCGTGAGATCACGAAGCTCCTGAACTGTCGCAGGTTTGCCAGCCCTGCGACAGTTCCAACATAGGAGACTCATTGCGCATGGCGCGACCCCCCTTGGGAGCCCGCCAAACGCGCGTCAAGGTTTTTTGTGATCAACGTGTTCTTCCCAGAATTTTTTTCAGATGTTGCTGAACTCAGCATGTTCCTCTTTGGTTCTTGCACCGTTGAGGGGCTCGGTGGTATCTCCGGGGGAGGCAGCAACAGTTGCTTGCTAGTGTTTCCCAACACCCCAGGGACTGGCTCAGCTGCCGTGACCCCTCTCCCCCCCCCCCCCCCCCCCCCCCCCCCCCCCCCCCCCCCCCCCCCCCCCCCCCCCCCCCCCCCCCCCCCCCCCCCCCCCCCCCCCCCCCCCCCCCCCCCCCCCCCCCCCCCCCCCCCCCCCCCCCCCCCCCCCCCCCCCCCCCCCCCCCCCCCCCCCCCCCCCCCCCCCCCCCCCCCCCCCCCCCCCCCCCCCCCCCCCCCCCCCCCCCCCCCCCCCCCCCCCCCCCCCCCCCCCCCCCCCCCCCCCCCCCCCCCCCCCCCCCCCCCCCCCCCCCCCCCCCCCCCCCCCCCCCCCCCCCCCCCCCCCCCCCCCCCCCCCCCCCCCCCCCCCCCCCCCCCCCCCCCCCCCCCCCCCCCCCCCCCCCCCCCCCCCCCCCCCCCCCCCCCCCCCCCCCCCCCCCCCCCCCCCCCCCCCCCCCCCCCCCCCCCCCCCCCCCCCCCCCCCCCCCCCCCCCCCCCCCCCCCCCCCCCCCCCCCCCCCCCCCCCCCCCCCCCCCCCCCCCCCCCCCCCCCCCCCCCCCCCCCCCCCCCCCCCCCCCCCCCCCCCCCCCCCCCCCCCCCCCCCCCCCCCCCCCCCCCCCCCCCCCCCCCCCCCCCCCCCCCCCCCCCCCCCCCCCCCCCCCCCCCCCCCCCCCCCCCCCCCCCCCCCCCCCCCCCCCCCCCCCCCCCCCCCCCCCCCCCCCCCCCCCCCCCCCCCCCCCCCCCCCCCCCCCCCCCCCCCCCCCCCCCCCCCCCCCCCCCCCCCCCCCCCCCCCCCCCTGTTTCCCAACACCCCAGGGACTGGCTCAGCTGCCGTGACCCCTCTTTTCTTGTTGTTTTCTCCATCGCTCATGGCCACATCATTGTCGTGACCTTCGGTGCCCAAGTCATTGTATCCATCAGTGGCGTTAGGCTGGAGCGGGCCCCGGCCCCGGCCTCTGCCAGACCGGCCTCGGCCGCGCCCTCCCCGTCCTCCTGTGCTATCAGCTGCTCCTCGTCCTTCTCCCGGACCTCTCCCAGGTCCTCTTGACCAAGTGGCTTTTAAATCCTTGAAGACCAGAGCCTTAGGAGAGTGAACTCCGTCTCCACATTCCTTGAAAAGATGCCCAAGGTATCCACAAACAGCACACCAGTCCGGGAGACGTTCGTATTTCACCCTAAAGATAACCCTTTGGACTGTGTCTTTCTTCTTTATCACTAGCGAAACTGCGTTCTTAAGGGGTTTTGTAACATCAATTCTAACTCTGACCCTTGCAAAGTTTCCTTCAAAATCCTGCGACTTGGGTTCCGCATAGATGAACTCTCCCACTGTTGCAGAGAGAGCTTTAATCTTAGAGTAGAAGCCATCCGGAAGATCATGAATCTGCATCCATATATCAATTTTGTTTAACTCTATCGAGGAAGGCTTTGTGATCCCATCATAATGTGATAATACCACAGCCTTTCCTTTGAACGTCCAAGGTCCTTCCTCCATCACCCGTTCCCAGTCGCCCAAGCAACCAAACTGCAAGGTGTAGAGGTTATCTTCCAATGGTCTGATCTTCACTTCCTTCGCCAGGTCCCAAGCAGATCTCATGTTCCTGAAAAACCAATACTGACTGTAGGTTTTCTCCGTATGGACTCTGGCGATCGCCATCCATCTGGTGGCCTCTTTCGGAATTTCCTCATCTTCCACCACCACGTCCTGGAGATCATCTTCCTTCAATCCCAGCTCCTCCATCATCGCCTCCAGATCGGTTGTTTTGGTGCCCGATCCCAATGGCGTTCCTTCCATTAGATCTCTCGCTCGAGGTTCCAGATCCCGCGAGCGGTATATTCCCTAGCCAGAAACCCTACCCCCCCCCCCCCCCCCCCCCCCCCCCCCCCCCCCCCCCCCCCCCCCCCCCCCCCCCCCCCCCCCCCCCCCCCCCCCCCCCCCCCCCCCCCCCCCCCCCCCCCCCCCCCCCCCCCCCCCCCCCCCCCCCCCCCCCCCCCCCCCCCCCCCCCCCCCCCCCCCCCCCCCCCCCCCCCCCCCCCCCCCCCCCCCCCCCCCCCCCCCCCCCCCCCCCCCCCCCCCCCCCCCCCCCCCCCCCCCCCCCCCCCCCCCCCCCCCCCCCCCCCCCCCCCCCCCCCCCCCCCCCCCCCCCCCCCCCCCCCCCCCCCCCCCCCCCCCCCCCCCCCCCCCCCCCCCCCCCCCCCCCCCCCCCCCCCCCCCCCCCCCCCCCCCCCCCCCCCCCCCCCCCCCCCCCCCCCCCCCCCCCCCCCCCCCCCCCCCCCCCCCCCCCCCCCCCCCCCCCCCCCCCCCCCCCCCCCCCCCCCCCCCCCCCCCCCCCCCCCCCCCCCCCCCCCCCCCCCCCCCCCCCCCCCCCCCCCCCCCCCCCCCCCCCCCCCCCCCCCCCCCCCCCCCCCCCCCCCCCCCCCCCCCCCCCCCCCCCCCCCCCCCCCCCCCCCCCCCCCCCCCCCCCCCCCCCCCCCCCCCCCCCCCCCCCCCCCCCCCCCCCCCCCCCCCCCCCCCCCCCCCCCCCCCCCCCCCCCCCCCCCCCCCCCCCCCCCCCCCCCCCCCCCCCCCCCCCCCCCCCCCCCCCCCCCCCCCCCCCCCCCCCCCCCCCCCCCCCCCCCCCCCCCCCCCCCCCCCCCCCCCCCCCCCCCCCCCCCCCCCCCCCCCCCCCCCCCCCCCCCCCCCCCCCCCCCCCCCCCCCCCCCCCCCCCCCCCCCCCCCCCCCCCCCCCCCCCCCCCCCCCCCCCCCCCCCCCCCCCCCCCCCCCCCCCCCCCCCCCCCCCCCCCCCCCCCCCCCCCCCCCCCCCCCCCCCCCCCCCCCCCCCCCCCCCCCCCCCCCCCCCCCCCCCCCCCCCCCCCCCCCCCCCCCCCCCCCCCCCCCCCCCCCCCCCCCCCCCCCCCCCCCCCCCCCCCCCCCCCCCCCCCCCCCCCCCCCCCCCCCCCCCCCCCCCCCCCCCCCCCCCCCCCCCCCCCCCCCCCCCCCCCCCCCCCCCCCCCCCCCCCCCCCCCCCCCCCCCCCCCCCCCCCCCCCCCCCCCCCCCCCCCCCCCCCCCCCCCCCCCCCCCCCCCCCCCCCCCCCCCCCCCCCCCCCCCCCCCCCCCCCCCCCCCCCCCCCCCCCCCCCCCCCCCCCCCCCCCCCCCCCCCCCCCCCCCCCCCCCCCCCCCCCCCCCCCCCCCCCCCCCCCCCCCCCCCCCCCCCCCCCCCCCCCCCCCCCCCCCCCCCCCCCCCCCCCCCCCCCCCCCCCCCCCCCCCCCCCCCCCCCCCCCCCCCCCCCCCCCCCCCCCCCCCCCCCCCCCCCCCCCCCCCCCCCCCCCCCCCCCCCCCCCCCCCCCCCCCCCCCCCCCCCCCCCCCCCCCCCCCCCCCCCCCCCCCCCCCCCCCCCCCCCCCCCCCCCCCCCCCCCCCCCCCCCCCCCCCCC
Source organism: Thinopyrum obtusiflorum (assembly GCA_036873465.1). NCBI lineage: Eukaryota > Viridiplantae > Streptophyta > Magnoliopsida > Poales > Poaceae > Thinopyrum > Thinopyrum obtusiflorum. The sequence goes on along the minus strand of JAAAWM010011730.1, from coordinate 11,989 downwards.
CCCCCCCCCCCCCCCCCCCCCCCCCCCCCCCCCCCCCCCCCCCCCCCCCCCCCCCCCCCCCCCCCCCCCCCCCCCCCCCCCCCCCCCCCCCCCCCCCCCCCCCCCCCCCCCCCCCCCCCCCCCCCCCCCCCCCCCCCCCCCCCCCCCCCCCCCCCCCCCCCCCCCCCCCCCCCCCCCCCCCCCCCCCCCCCCCCCCCCCCCCCCCCCCCCCCCCCCCCCCCCCCCCCCCCCCCCCCCCCCCCCCCCCCCCCCCCCCCCCCCCCCCCCCCCCCCCCCCCCCCCCCCCCCCCCCCCCCCCCCCCCCCCCCCCCCCCCCCCCCCCCCCCCCCCCCCCCCCCCCCCCCCCCCCCCCCCCCCCCCCCCCCCCCCCCCCCCCCCCCCCCCCCCCCCCCCCCCCCCCCCCCCCCCCCCCCCCCCCCCCCCCCCCCCCCCCCCCCCCCCCCCCCCCCCCCCCCCCCCCCCCCCCCCCCCCCCCCCCCCCCCCCCCCCCCCCCCCCCCCCCCCCCCCCCCCCCCCCCCCCCCCCCCCCCCCCCCCCCCCCCCCCCCCCCCCCCCCCCCCCCCCCCCCCCCCCCCCCCCCCCCCCCCCCCCCCCCCCCCCCCCCCCCCCCCCCCCCCCCCCCCCCCCCCCCCCCCCCCCCCCCCCCCCCCCCCCCCCCCCCCCCCCCCCCCCCCCCCCCCCCCCCCCCCCCCCCCCCCCCCCCCCCCCCCCCCCCCCCCCCCCCCCCCCCCCCCCCCCCCCCCCCCCCCCCCCCCCCCCCCCCCCCCCCCCCCCCCCCCCCCCCCCCCCCCCCCCCCCCCCCCCCCCCCCCCCCCCCCCCCCCCCCCCCCCCCCCCCCCCCCCCCCCCCCCCCCCCCCCCCCCCCCCCCCCCCCCCCCCCCCCCCCCCCCCCCCCCCCCCCCCCCCCCCCCCCCCCCCCCCCCCCCCCCCCCCCCCCCCCCCCCCCCCCCCCCCCCCCCCCCCCCCCCCCCCCCCCCCCCCCCCCCCCCCCCCCCCCCCCCCCCCCCCCCCCCCCCCCCCCCCCCCCCCCCCCCCCCCCCCCCCCCCCCCCCCCCCCCCCCCCCCCCCCCCCCCCCCCCCCCCCCCCCCCCCCCCCCCCCCCCCCCCCCCCCCCCCCCCCCCCCCCCCCCCCCCCCCCCCCCCCCCCCCCCCCCCCCCCCCCCCCCCCCCCCCCCCCCCCCCCCCCCCCCCCCCCCCCCCCCCCCCCCCCCCCCCCCCCCCCCCCCCCCCCCCCCCCCCCCCCCCCCCCCCCCCCCCCCCCCCCCCCCCCCCCCCCCCCCCCCCCCCCCCCCCCCCCCCCCCCCCCCCCCCCCCCCCCCCCCCCCCCCCCCCCCCCCCCCCCCCCCCCCCCCCCCCCCCCCCCCCCCCCCCCCCCCCCCCCCCCCCCCCCCCCCCCCCCCCCCCCCCCCCCCCCCCCCCCCCCCCCCCCCCCCCCCCCCCCCCCCCCCCCCCCCCCCCCCCCCCCCCCCCCCCCCCCCCCCCCCCCCCCCCCCCCCCCCCCCCCCCCCCCCCCCCCCCCCCCCCCCCCCCCCCCCCCCCCCCCCCCCCCCCCCCCCCCCCCCCCCCCCCCCCCCCCCCCCCCCCCCCCCCCCCCCCCCCCCCCCCCCCCCCCCCCCCCCCCCCCCCCCCCCCCCCCCCCCCCCCCCCCCCCCCCCCCCCCCCCCCCCCCCCCCCCCCCCCCCCCCCCCCCCCCCCCCCCCCCCCCCCCCCCCCCCCCCCCCCCCCCCCCCCCCCCCCCCCCCCCCCCCCCCCCCCCCCCCCCCCCCCCCCCCCCCCCCCCCCCCCCCCCCCCCCCCCCCCCCCCCCCCCCCCCCCCCCCCCCCCCCCCCCCCCCCCCCCCCCCCCCCCCCCCCCCCCCCCCCCCCCCCCCCCCCCCCCCCCCCCCCCCCCCCCCCCCCCCCCCCCCCCCCCCCCCCCCCCCCCCCCCCCCCCCCCCCCCCCCCCCCCCCCCCCCCCCCCCCCCCCCCCCCCCCCCCCCCCCCCCCCCCCCCCCCCCCCCCCCCCCCCCCCCCCCCCCCCCCCCCCCCCCCCCCCCCCCCCCCCCCCCCCCCCCCCCCCCCCCCCCCCCCCCCCCCCCCCCCCCCCCCCCCCCCCCCCCCCCCCCCCCCCCCCCCCCCCCCCCCCCCCCCCCCCCCCCCCCCCCCCCCCCCCCCCCCCCCCCCCCCCCCCCCCCCCCCCCCCCCCCCCCCCCCCCCCCCCCCCCCCCCCCCCCCCCCCCCCCCCCCCCCCCCCCCCCCCCCCCCCCCCCCCCCCCCCCCCCCCCCCCCCCCCCCCCCCCCCCCCCCCCCCCCCCCCCCCCCCCCCCCCCCCCCCCCCCCCCCCCCCCCCCCCCCCCCCCCCCCCCCCCCCCCCCCCCCCCCCCCCCCCCCCCCCCCCCCCCCCCCCCCCCCCCCCCCCCCCCCCCCCCCCCCCCCCCCCCCCCCCCCCCCCCCCCCCCCCCCCCCCCCCCCCCCCCCCCCCCCCCCCCCCCCCCCCCCCCCCCCCCCCCCCCCCCCCCCCCCCCCCCCCCCCCCCCCCCCCCCCCCCCCCCCCCCCCCCCCCCCCCCCCCCCCCCCCCCCCCCCCCCCCCCCCCCCCCCCCCCCCCCCCCCCCCCCCCCCCCCCCCCCCCCCCCCCCCCCCCCCCCCCCCCCCCCCCCCCCCCCCCCCCCCCCCCCCCCCCCCCCCCCCCCCCCCCCCCCCCCCCCCCCCCCCCCCCCCCCCCCCCCCCCCCCCCCCCCCCCCCCCCCCCCCCCCCCCCCCCCCCCCCCCCCCCCCCCCCCCCCCCCCCCCCCCCCCCCCCCCCCCCCCCCCCCCCCCCCCCCCCCCCCCCCCCCCCCCCCCCCCCCCCCCCCCCCCCCCCCCCCCCCCCCCCCCCCCCCCCCCCCCCCCCCCCCCCCCCCCCCCCCCCCCCCCCCCCCCCCCCCCCCCCCCCCCCCCCCCCCCCCCCCCCCCCCCCCCCCCCCCCCCCCCCCCCCCCCCCCCCCCCCCCCCCCCCCCCCCCCCCCCCCCCCCCCCCCCCCCCCCCCCCCCCCCCCCCCCCCCCCCCCCCCCCCCCCCCCCCCCCCCCCCCCCCCCCCCCCCCCCCCCCCCCCCCCCCCCCCCCCCCCCCCCCCCCCCCCCCCCCCCCCCCCCCCCCCCCCCCCCCCCCCCCCCCCCCCCCCCCCCCCCCCCCCCCCCCCCCCCCCCCCCCCCCCCCCCCCCCCCCCCCCCCCCCCCCCCCCCCCCCCCCCCCCCCCCCCCCCCCCCCCCCCCCCCCCCCCCCCCCCCCCCCCCCCCCCCCCCCCCCCCCCCCCCCCCCCCCCCCCCCCCCCCCCCCCCCCCCCCCCCCCCCCCCCCCCCCCCCCCCCCCCCCCCCCCCCCCCCCCCCCCCCCCCCCCCCCCCCCCCCCCCCCCCCCCCCCCCCCCCCCCCCCCCCCCCCCCCCCCCCCCCCCCCCCCCCCCCCCCCCCCCCCCCCCCCCCCCCCCCCCCCCCCCCCCCCCCCCCCCCCCCCCCCCCCCCCCCCCCCCCCCCCCCCCCCCCCCCCCCCCCCCCCCCCCCCCCCCCCCCCCCCCCCCCCCCCCCCCCCCCCCCCCCCCCCCCCCCCCCCCCCCCCCCCCCCCCCCCCCCCCCCCCCCCCCCCCCCCCCCCCCCCCCCCCCCCCCCCCCCCCCCCCCCCCCCCCCCCCCCCCCCCCCCCCCCCCCCCCCCCCCCCCCCCCCCCCCCCCCCCCCCCCCCCCCCCCCCCCCCCCCCCCCCCCCCCCCCCCCCCCCCCCCCCCCCCCCCCCCCCCCCCCCCCCCCCCCCCCCCCCCCCCCCCCCCCCCCCCCCCCCCCCCCCCCCCCCCCCCCCCCCCCCCCCCCCCCCCCCCCCCCCCCCCCCCCCCCCCCCCCCCCCCCCCCCCCCCCCCCCCCCCCCCCCCCCCCCCCCCCCCCCCCCCCCCCCCCCCCCCCCCCCCCCCCCCCCCCCCCCCCCCCCCCCCCCCCCCCCCCCCCCCCCCCCCCCCCCCCCCCCCCCCCCCCCCCCCCCCCCCCCCCCCCCCCCCCCCCCCCCCCCCCCCCCCCCCCCCCCCCCCCCCCCCCCCCCCCCCCCCCCCCCCCCCCCCCCCCCCCCCCCCCCCCCCCCCCCCCCCCCCCCCCCCCCCCCCCCCCCCCCCCCCCCCCCCCCCCCCCCCCCCCCCCCCCCCCCCCCCCCCCCCCCCCCCCCCCCCCCCCCCCCCCCCCCCCCCCCCCCCCCCCCCCCCCCCCCCCCCCCCCCCCCCCCCCCCCCCCCCCCCCCCCCCCCCCCCCCCCCCCCCCCCCCCCCCCCCCCCCCCCCCCCCCCCCCCCCCCCCCCCCCCCCCCCCCCCCCCCCCCCCCCCCCCCCCCCCCCCCCCCCCCCCCCCCCCCCCCCCCCCCCCCCCCCCCCCCCCCCCCCCCCCCCCCCCCCCCCCCCCCCCCCCCCCCCCCCCCCCCCCCCCCCCCCCCCCCCCCCCCCCCCCCCCCCCCCCCCCCCCCCCCCCCCCCCCCCCCCCCCCCCCCCCCCCCCCCCCCCCCCCCCCCCCCCCCCCCCCCCCCCCCCCCCCCCCCCCCCCCCCCCCCCCCCCCCCCCCCCCCCCCCCCCCCCCCCCCCCCCCCCCCCCCCCCCCCCCCCCCCCCCCCCCCCCCCCCCCCCCCCCCCCCCCCCCCCCCCCCATCCGAGCGTTCATGCGTGTTAATTAATTACCTGTTTATATATATAGTAACTCTCTTGATTCTTCTTCTGCGGCTAATCGCATTTTCTATACGCGACGTTGCATGCATGTCTCAAGAATCCTGCGGTTCCTGAGAATAATAATAGCGGGATCTTGATCCCATCATGGAGGGCTGGCGCGCAGAGCACACTGACTGTTGCATATGGAGCTCACGTTGTTCTGTACTGCATGATTCGTTTGACTTCCTCTTTTCTATAATTCATTTTCATGGCATGAGAAGTGGCATGGGACACCAAATATACAATTCAGCCAAATAATCCTAGCTACGTGCATCTCACGATGGAGATGTTCCTTTCTATCTATCTAATATAGATATACAAAAACAAGAACAAATACAGCCACTACTGATGTTTCTCAGAGAAAAGACATTAGCTCGACTTTATAAATAAAGGCAATAGGCACGGATAAATGTACAGCATCCCACGAGCGCCCCACAAGGATAGAATACAAAGCAAAGTGATGAAGACTGCCACCGCAGCAATAAGTTCCAATACTTGGCACGCAGGCCAACAAACAACCAGCAAAAGGAAAACAGAATGAGACGAAGGCAGACACCAAGGAGAGCCACAACCCTCCCTAAGACGTAGGCGCACGATCTTGACGAGATAGCGAAGACGTCGTGGTACGCACATGCAAGATCAGTGCATCAGTAGGCTCCTTGTCACACTGCTTAATCAATGATCTCCCAAACCACCAAGGTTCTTAGGCCTGCACATAATCTTCCATTTAACCAATTAGTATTTCTTCTTGTTCTCCGTGGAATTCCATGAAAACCACTACGGTTCTTCTCATACCCAGCGTGGGCTCCCACAGGAAGACGATAGAAGCCCATCAAGAACATAGGCAGAAAGGATAGACATGCATTCATGAGGCAGACCTTGCCAGTCGTCGAATTATAACGCCCACACCTAGGTGTGACCCGATTGCCAACTTTTAGGACCGAAGGCGCAACATATTTCATACACAATTTTTAAGGAGAAATTGGGATCCCAAGGTACACAAAAGGGAACGAACCAAGTTTGCAATTAAAAAGATTCACCACACGGCGCTCCTTCAGCGCAGAGCTGTTTGAAGTATGTCCTAGAGGCAATAATATTGTATTATTATATTTCTGTATTCATAATTTAGAGTTTATATTCTATACTATAACTGTTATGATCTTGAAATATGCGATTCAGTGGAAAACTCATATGCACGTGTAGAACGGTAACGGTAAAATAAGATTCCTAGTCCCTCCTCTAAGACTAGCTCACGTGTTGTTGATGATCATGTTTTTTGGATGTTGAGATATCGTTAAGTGTAACGATAGTCTCCAAACAACATCAAGAGTATGTCGTTAGAAGAACGATCATATTGAATCGACCCAAACTTGTTTGTTATACTTTGAGATAATATTGTCATGAGTCAATTGTTATAACACGGAGTGTTAATTTGTGATTTTAGTTCCTTAGACCATTAGAGTATCGTAGTCACTTATTGCCGTACGATGAGCTTTTGTGTTGCTCAAACATCATCAGTAACTTGGTGATCATAACGACAACTTATAGATTCATCGGAAAGTTTGACAAGGGACACGATAGCTCCAGAGTGGAATTTGCTCCTCCGACGATGGAGAGATATTATTAGGGTCGTCTCGGTGTGATGACATCCATCATCGTCTGGCCAGACACAGGTGACTTCGTCACGGGGATGCCGGAACACGACAACGAGAAAGAAGAACAAAACCGGCAATGAGGAGACCAGTATAGTGAGCATGTGTAAGACTCAAGAGGATACCGATATATCTCACCTCATGTTTTGTAAAGTATCGCGAAGCAATGTGAACATCACATGATAACCAAAGTTTCAATCGAATGTCATTCGTGTAATCATAGGGATCGATATGGACGTCCATGGTTCCGCTATCGGTCATTGAACGAAGGAGTTTCGTTCATGTCTATGGTTTACCGAACCTACAGGGCCACAAGCTTAACGTAATCATGATATGCTGAGTGTTAGTAGCATGAGAGTATCGAGGATTTATTTGTGGAATTGTTTCATTAATATTCAAAGTAGTTTTGAGAGGAACCGGAAGCGTTCAGGGGTCACCGAAAGGGTTTCGGAGTTTATCGGGTAATACCGGGTATTACCGATAAATAATATATATGTTTCCGGAGATGTTAAATTATATATAATAAGCTCTAGTTTGTTAGAGGGCTTTTATATTTCCCCCCCCCCCCCCCCCCCCCCCCCCCCCCCCCCCCCCCCCCCCCCCCCCCCCCCCCCCCCCCCCCCCCCCCCCCCCCCCCCCCCCCCCCCCCCCCCCCCCCCCCCCCCCCCCCCCCCCCCCCCCCCCCCCCCCCCCCCCCCCCCCCCCCCCCCCCCCCCCCCCCCCCCCCCCCCCCCCCCCCCCCCCCCCCCCCCCCCCCCCCCCCCCCCCCCCCCCCCCCCCCCCCCCCCCCCCCCCCCCCCCCCCCCCCCCCCCCCCCCCCCCCCCCCCCCCCCCCCCCCCCCCCCCCCCCCCCCCCCCCCCCCCCCCCCCCCCCCCCCCCCCCCCCCCCCCCCCCCCCCCCCCCCCCCCCCCCCCCCCCCCCCCCCCCCCCCCCCCCCCCCCCCCCCCCCCCCCCCCCCCCCCCCCCCCCCCCCCCCCCCCCCCCCCCCCCCCCCCCCCCCCCCCCCCCCCCCCCCCCCCCCCCCCCCCCCCCCCCCCCCCCCCCCCCCCCCCCCCCCCCCCCCCCCCCCCCCCCCCCCCCCCCCCCCCCCCCCCCCCCCCCCCCCCCCCCCCCCCCCCCCCCCCCCCCCCCCCCCCCCCCCCCCCCCCCCCCCCCCCCCCCCCCCCCCCCCCCCCCCCCCCCCCCCCCCCCCCCCCCCCCCCCCCCCCCCCCCCCCCCCCCCCCCCCCCCCCCCCCCCCCCCCCCCCCCCCCCCCCCCCCCCCCCCCCCCCCCCCCCCCCCCCCCCCCCCCCCCCCCCCCCCCCCCCCCCCCCCCCCCCCCCCCCCCCCCCCCCCCCCCCCCCCCCCCCCCCCCCCCCCCCCCCCCCCCCCCCCCCCCCCCCCCCCCCCCCCCCCCCCCCCCCCCCCCCCCCCCCCCCCCCCCCCCCCCCCCCCCCCCCCCCCCCCCCCCCCCCCCCCCCCCCCCCCCCCCCCCCCCCCCCCCCCCCCCCCCCCCCCCCCCCCCCCCCCCCCCCCCCCCCCCCCCCCCCCCCCCCCCCCCCCCCCCCCCCCCCCCCCCCCCCCCCCCCCCCCCCCCCCCCCCCCCCCCCCCCCCCCCCCCCCCCCCCCCCCCCCCCCCCCCCCCCCCCCCCCCCCCCCCCCCCCCCCCCCCCCCCCCCCCCCCCCCCCCCCCCCCCCCCCCCCCCCCCCCCCCCCCCCCCCCCCCCCCCCCCCCCCCCCCCCCCCCCCCCCCCCCCCCCCCCCCCCCCCCCCCCCCCCCCCCCCCCCCCCCCCCCCCCCCCCCCCCCCCCCCCCCCCCCCCCCCCCCCCCCCCCCCCCCCCCCCCCCCCCCCCCCCCCCCCCCCCCCCCCCCCCCCCCCCCCCCCCCCCCCCCCCCCCCCCCCCCCCCCCCCCCCCCCCCCCCCCCCCCCCCCCCCCCCCCCCCCCCCCCCCCCCCCCCCCCCCCCCCCCCCCCCCCCCCCCCCCCCCCCCCCCCCCCCCCCCCCCCCCCCCCCCCCCCCCCCCCCCCCCCCCCCCCCCCCCCCCCCCCCCCCCCCCCCCCCCCCCCCCCCCCCCCCCCCCCCCCCCCCCCCCCCCCCCCCCCCCCCCCCCCCCCCCCCCCCCCCCCCCCCCCCCCCCCCCCCCCCCCCCCCCCCCCCCCCCCCCCCCCCCCCCCCCCCCCCCCCCCCCCCCCCCCCCCCCCCCCCCCCCCCCCCCCCCCCCCCCCCCCCCCCCCCCCCCCCCCCCCCCCCCCCCCCCCCCCCCCCCCCCCCCCCCCCCCCCCCCCCCCCCCCCCCCCCCCCCCCCCCCCCCCCCCCCCCCCCCCCCCCCCCCCCCCCCCCCCCCCCCCCCCCCCCCCCCCCCCCCCCCCCCCCCCCCCCCCCCCCCCCCCCCCCCCCCCCCCCCCCCCCCCCCCCCCCCCCCCCCCCCCCCCCCCCCCCCCCCCCCCCCCCCCCCCCCCCCCCCCCCCCCCCCCCCCCCCCCCCCCCCCCCCCCCCCCCCCCCCCCCCCCCCCCCCCCCCCCCCCCCCCCCCCCCCCCCCCCCCCCCCCCCCCCCCCCCCCCCCCCCCCCCCCCCCCCCCCCCCCCCCCCCCCCCCCCCCCCCCCCCCCCCCCCCCCCCCCCCCCCCCCCCCCCCCCCCCCCCCCCCCCCCCCCCCCCCCCCCCCCCCCCCCCCCCCCCCCCCCCCCCCCCCCCCCCCCCCCCCCCCCCCCCCCCCCCCCCCCCCCCCCCCCCCCCCCCCCCCCCCCCCCCCCCCCCCCCCCCCCCCCCCCCCCCCCCCCCCCCCCCCCCCCCCCCCCCCCCCCCCCCCCCCCCCCCCCCCCCCCCCCCCCCCCCCCCCCCCCCCCCCCCCCCCCCCCCCCCCCCCCCCCCCCCCCCCCCCCCCCCCCCCCCCCCCCCCCCCCCCCCCCCCCCCCCCCCCCCCCCCCCCCCCCCCCCCCCCCCCCCCCCCCCCCCCCCCCCCCCCCCCCCCCCCCCCCCCCCCCCCCCCCCCCCCCCCCCCCCCCCCCCCCCCCCCCCCCCCCCCCCCCCCCCCCCCCCCCCCCCCCCCCCCCCCCCCCCCCCCCCCCCCCCCCCCCCCCCCCCCCCCCCCCCCCCCCCCCCCCCCCCCCCCCCCCCCCCCCCCCCCCCCCCCCCCCCCCCCCCCCCCCCCCCCCCCCCCCCCCCCCCCCCCCCCCCCCCCCCCCCCCCCCCCCCCCCCCCCCCCCCCCCCCCCCCCCCCCCCCCCCCCCCCCCCCCCCCCCCCCCCCCCCCCCCCCCCCCCCCCCCCCCCCCCCCCCCCCCCCCCCCCCCCCCCCCCCCCCCCCCCCCCCCCCCCCCCCCCCCCCCCCCCCCCCCCCCCCCCCCCCCCCCCCCCCCCCCCCCCCCCCCCCCCCCCCCCCCCCCCCCCCCCCCCCCCCCCCCCCCCCCCCCCCCCCCCCCCCCCCCCCCCCCCCCCCCCCCCCCCCCCCCCCCCCCCCCCCCCCCCCCCCCCCCCCCCCCCCCCCCCCCCCCCCCCCCCCCCCCCCCCCCCCCCCCCCCCCCCCCCCCCCCCCCCCCCCCCCCCCCCCCCCCCCCCCCCCCCCCCCCCCCCCCCCCCCCCCCCCCCCCCCCCCCCCCCCCCCCCCCCCCCCCCCCCCCCCCCCCCCCCCCCCCCCCCCCCCCCCCCCCCCCCCCCCCCCCCCCCCCCCCCCCCCCCCCCCCCCCCCCCCCCCCCCCCCCCCCCCCCCCCCCCCCCCCCCCCCCCCCCCCCCCCCCCCCCCCCCCCCCCCCCCCCCCCCCCCCCCCCCCCCCCCCCCCCCCCCCCCCCCCCCCCCCCCCCCCCCCCCCCCCCCCCCCCCCCCCCCCCCCCCCCCCCCCCCCCCCCCCCCCCCCCCCCCCCCCCCCCCCCCCCCCCCCCCCCCCCCCCCCCCCCCCCCCCCCCCCCCCCCCCCCCCCCCCCCCCCCCCCCCCCCCCCCCCCCCCCCCCCCCCCCCCCCCCCCCCCCCCCCCCCCCCCCCCCCCCCCCCCCCCCCCCCCCCCCCCCCCCCCCCCCCCCCCCCCCCCCCCCCCCCCCCCCCCCCCCCCCCCCCCCCCCCCCCCCCCCCCCCCCCCCCCCCCCCCCCCCCCCCCCCCCCCCCCCCCCCCCCCCCCCCCCCCCCCCCCCCCCCCCCCCCCCCCCCCCCCCCCCCCCCCCCCCCCCCCCCCCCCCCCCCCCCCCCCCCCCCCCCCCCCCCCCCCCCCCCCCCCCCCCCCCCCCCCCCCCCCCCCCCCCCCCCCCCCCCCCCCCCCCCCCCCCCCCCCCCCCCCCCCCCCCCCCCCCCCCCCCCCCCCCCCCCCCCCCCCCCCCCCCCCCCCCCCCCCCCCCCCCCCCCCCTCGTACACTTGTTTGGCCATGACGAGATCTACAAGAAATAAGTGATCCGGTTCAAGGACATGCCGGATAAAAAGGTGTTGATCTAATTACGGTAAACCGGAGGCAGTACCCATAAACCGGTCTTCTACAACGCGGCATCAGATGGATTCTGGCGGTTCAACCAGGGGACTAATGACATATATACCGGTTTAGCAATTTTTTCTCTATGGTGAAGTTAAACCGCCTGGCCTAAGCATCGGAAGCAATTGAAACTATGGATAACTAGTTATGCAGAAACAAATTTCACAAAATCGTGTTACAGCCGCGGATCTACAGCAAGCTCACAAAAACAGGAAATATTTCGAAGACTAAGGCGGAAACAGAAGTGAACCATTGAGCGGATATGTGCGGGAGATCTATGAGCTTGGATGAGAAATAGCAAGCGGATGCTAAAGGGATCGCTACTAAGCACAGCAAGAGTTCACAGATGCATTCAAGGTCAGAGAACAGCTATGAACGCGCAATGAACATAGCAAGAACATGGAACCCTAAGAACAGATCTAGGTTAAGAAGGAGAGAGAACTTACCGGGAACGGAGAAGATGCGGAAAGACGCCGCAACACTCTGGTACGTTCAGGTTGATGCAGCGGCCCGAGACGAGGCAGAGGTCGACGGTGGTGGCGGAGCTCCAAAGCCGGCGACGTGAGGAAGAAGAAGAAGAAGGGACGAAGGGGAAGAGAAAGGAAATGACCCTTCGGTCTTATTTATAAGGCAACCGAGCTAGGTCAAACGCGCGAATCCAGGAGCTGTCATTAAGAGGGCGTTATGAATTTCATAATGACGTCATGCCGGTTTACAGTAACCAAAACTGATGACGTCATGCCGGTTTACAGCAACCAAAAATGATGACGACATGGAGATTTGCCAATTAACAGAAGATATCCAAGACGCAAGATGGTGTGAAGGATTGACATGAACCAGTTCAAATCAATCTGGGGCCTAATGTTGGGGATATTACCACTAGGCGTAAACCGGCCTACTTGGGCCGGGTTAACTTCATTAGTGGCGTAAACAGATGAAGGCCCAAGGCCTGTAGTCGGTTAGAACATGTAGCCGTAAACCGGCCTGATGTATGACTTGTATTGTAAGTAAGGAATAGAGAGATACCAACCGGAATACGAGTATGAACCGGTTAGGACTCTATGGACCGACGGGCGTCACCCGTGTATATAAGGGGACGACCCGGTGGCGGTTCAAGACAGACAACCACAACTCGAGCCTAGGCGAAGCTTGTTTGCTCCCTAGCCATCGAGATCATATCAATTCCATCACAACTAGACGTAGGCTTTTACCTTC